>JAJJMB010006512.1:0-10697 GCA_023531105.1 Papaver atlanticum | reverse complement strand
CGTACCCGTACGCATACTGGCGGAAAGTTCACGTCCGTGAATTTCTGTTGAGTTTGGAAACCAAAAAAAACTCAAATCCTATTACTTAAGTACGCATACCCGTACGCATACTTAAGTGTTTTACTTTCTAAAATTGGTTTGTTCAAGAACTAAAACATTTATATATTAAGGAATGCAATTTGCAAATCGTGGCTATAATTTCATGAATCGATTCGAGTGAATCAAAACTGATTTTGCTTCGATTGTGTCTTGTATACTTCTATAAGATCTAAGCAATTGAACAACTCTTGAACTAGTTCATTTGAGTCATTTGGACTAGTTATGGTGAAGATGAATAAGGTTGATATGAAAGTGCTCATATGGCTAACCATTGGTTAACTACTGTTGAACCAACTAAGTGTACATGTTTAGGTATGGTTACTCAAACCTAAATGACGTATATTTCATTTGTGTATAACAAGCTAAGTTTGATCTAACAGTTGAAAGATATTAGCTTGAATCTAATCATGTTTTCATCTAACGGTGAATATTGAATGCTTTGTTACCAAGGTAACTTTGATTGCAAACCCTGATTTGGAGACTATATAAAGGAGAACTCTAGTAACTGGGAAACCTAATCCCCACACCTCCTGTGTGATACTAGTTGTATAAGCTATAGTCGATTCTCCTTTAACCTTAGGTTTCTACCGAGACCCTGTAGGTTAACCACTTAAAGACTTCATTGGGATTTTGAAGCCATACCCAACTATTTTCTCTGTAGTTGCGTGATCTGATCTTGCTGTTTCTATTGTGATTGAGTGCAATCATAAGATTGGCTTGAGATTAATTTCTCCGATAGGAAAGATAGAAAAGTAGTCACAAACATCTTCGTCTCATCGTTTGTGATTCCGTAATATCTTGTTTCGCTAGTCGATTAAGATTATTGTGAGGTGATTGATAATTCTAGGTTGTTCTTCGGGAATATAAGTCCGGGTTATCGATTGGTTCCTGTTCACCTTGATTTATCAAAATACGAAAAAAACTTGTAGGTATTTCTGTAGGAGACAGATTTATCTATTCTTGTAGACTTTTCTGTGTGATACAGATATTTTTAATAAAGTCTTCGACTTTGGGTCGTAGCAACTCTTAGTTATGGGTGAGATCAGCTAAGGGACCCAAGTGCGTAGTATCCTGCTGGGATCAGAGACGTAAGGAGCGCAACTGTACCTTGGATCAGTGTGAGATTGATTGGGGTTCAACTACAGTCCATACCGAAGTTAGTTTGTAATAGGCTAGTGTCTTTAGCGGCTTAATACAGTGTGTGTTCAATCTGGACTAGGTCCCGGGGTTTTTCTTCATTTGCGGTTTCCTCGTTAACAAAACTTCTGGTGTCTGTGTTATTTCTTTTCTGCATTATATTTTGTTATATAATTGAAATATCACGGGTTGTGCATTGAATCGATCAATTGGTAAATCCAACCTTTGGTTATTGATTAAAATTGATTAATCCTTGAGCATTGGTCTTTGGTACCGTTCAAGTTAATTTCTCTTATATTCAATAAGGCTCGCAGATTTCTATTTGCTTGAGTAAGTATTGAATCGAGAAATTGAGATATAACCCTTTGATATACTTTTTATAAAGATTGATTCTGACTGTCTAGTTGATTCTCTTAAAAGTATATTGGAGTTAGTCCATACAGATTGCTAAGCGAAATATTGGGTGAGGTTGTTAGACCCCTGCTTTTGCAATTGGTATCAGAGCAGGCAAACACATTTAAGACCTTATAAGTCTGTGTTTGTAGCAATCTGATTATTATGGACGAGTTTATCTCTAATAATGTACCAGTTCAGAAATTACTAGATGATTATGAAAACTTGGATTCACCTGAGAGAACTGTCACATCTAAGTCAATATCTAAACATTCTCTTAATGTAAAAACTGTTGATTGGGAAACACTCCTAGAAGAACAGTTGGATGAGCTTTCTGATGAAGGTGATTCAGATATTGATAGAGATGTTGATGAGGAAGTCTCAAAGTATGTTTTTTGGATTCGTTGAAATGAAGAAGATTACAACTTTTCATGTCACACCTCTTCTGACTCCTCTCTGTCGAGAAAACAAGAAATCGAAAAGGATTTACGGAGGTATTTATGGTGGGAATCGCTCTTTCGAATCGGTCCTCAAAGATACCGAGGAAAACCTGAGTAGAAAGTCACTTGAATGTGATCGTGTTTATCAAAATACATCTTGTTGGAAGAGAAACTTGCTGAAATTGAAGGAAGAATTAACTCTCAACAAGCAAGTTTTGATGACAGAAAAAGCGCTTTTCTCGCTCGAGAAAAACGCCTTGAGGCTGATTTAGCTGTTGCTCTTAATAAAATCAAGATGTTAGAAGATGACTTGAAAAAGTTCAATACTAGTTCAAGCAAATTAACCACTATGCTAGGAGCAAGTAAAAATCATCGTGATACACGAGGATTGGGTTATGAAGGAATAAATGCTCCAAGTATTAGCAAAGAGGTAAAATTTGTCAAGGCTAGTGATTCTTCTCAACAAAAGGTTTCCACTGATGGCAAAAGTGAAATATCTTCACCGGCAGTTAAGGTTCAAAAGAGAAAAGTATATCAATCTCCAAAGTCAACACACACGGGTCGAGGTAAGAACATTCCTTATGTTTGCCACTATTGCGGAAATAAAGGTCACCTGGAAAGGAGATGTCGTTTCCGTATAAGGAATGAGAAACTTCATGATGTTCTTGTTTGGGCATCACAAGAAGTTGTGTAACCAAGATCATATGTTAAGACTAATCCCCTTAACGTTATAGGTTGTAACTGTCCAACCTTTAGGCAAAGGAATCAGTGTTGTGATAAACCTAGATTTGCCTATAAAAGTCATACGAATCTTTTTCACAATCGTAATGGTTATCAAAAGGATAACTTCATAAAGATGAAGACAAGATCCGATATTCCCAATTGGAGAAAGACTAACTTGCAAAAGAATAGTCAATCCAATTCTCTTCCGAGAATTCTTGAAGAGAGTAATGGGAAGAAGGTTCCGGTTATTCCTAAACGCACTCGGAAGGGGATACCAAAGAAAGTCAATGATGTTTTGAGTGTAAAAAGGAATGATCTCCCAGAAAATTCCATGACTATGGAGAAGGCAGTATCCATGATGTTGGAACTTAAAATGTTCTTTGGAAAGATGGATTTGGATGTGAAAGGTTCTAAAAGTGATCTCTTTCATGATAATCCAAAAGTCACTTGTGGTGAGCAAGACATTTTTCACCTCAACACAACTTTATTGTGTTGTAAGTGCATCCTCACCAAGGAATGCCCTGCTATGTATATGGTGAGGGAAGCACGAGAATTGGGGTGTACATGTTGCGTTAGGTACGATTTTGAATCTTTGGTACGACTGTAGAATTCAATTGGATTCTTCTAAAAAGATATGTCTATAAACTTAAGCAATATTTGTGTTTTTATTTACTTAGAGTACTTATAATGATCCATGTACCTTGTTTATCGTTCATTTCTACCTAACTTGATCTGTGTTTAAGGTTCTTAAATGTTTACGTTTGAAAATAGTAGTTCGGGATGTTTGGACTTAATGTTGATGGTGGTTTTTAGTTCAGGGATAAAATTGTAAAGCCCTGTATTTAATGCGTTGTCATCCTGTAAATGAACGAACGCTAGTTGAAAGTGATGAGTGCATAAACCTTTTCGCTTACATATGTATTGAGCAATTCAACATATTTATGAAATTTATCCAGAATGGTGCGTGAAGCAACAATCGCAGATATTCTGTAAATTTTAACCTATTGCATTATTCGCTAATGCATGACCTGCCTGGTATTTTCCTATGCTATGTTCCCAGCCGAAATCTCAATATTGGCATGACATGACGATTAATGTTCACTCGCAGCGGAGTAGTATGAATCTCCCGAAGTGTCAGTATTGAGACCTGCATGAAAACACTCACGTAGGCTACACCACTCTCTGATAAAGAGATTAGCGTGTTTACACACTTTTTGATTAAAAGATAGCGTGATCGAACACGTTTAAATTCCTTAAGGAAAATCTAGACTGTTCATGTCAGTCTCAAAAAATAATCACGGCCACACAATTTGGCCACGCAATTCAACAAGCCTAGCCTACTCCTAGCATAATTAGGCAATCATCACGATGACCGCTGGCGAGCCCACCAGCATCCCGACTGAACGGGATCCCATCTAGTACATCCGCAGCGCCTTCAAACGATTAACTCTAATGTGGGTGATCGCTTTATTGGCAAAACAAGCTCAAACGAGCTAAGACCGACAAAAAGGGTCTCAAAAACTATCGCATCCGTCCAAGTTGGACGGCTTAGATTGCATCTCGAACGATCAAAGAGGCACCAATGTGTTCACCGGCGGCCCAATTTTCTTCCCAGTCGATCGACTTGCTCATGGCAAGTCAATAACGCATCAAACCATTCGATCGAACTAGGGAAGACGCGGATGCTTTGAAACCCTAATTTTTGTTTGCGGTAGTATGTTACTATCGCAAATCAATCATGACCGCCCATTTTCGCCAGCCAAATCGAATGCCTTAGATCTAATTTTAGATGGCCCAATAGATGTCAGCGTGCACACCAGTGGCCCGTCTTTGCACATGGCTGATCGGCCTTCTCAAACAACCGCCCATCGCTTTCATTCGATCAGCCAAACTAGGGTTGGCCATACGGCTTCCAAACCCTAATTTGAATCAACAGCAGCAAATTGCTGCCGCAAACCATCTCGTCCATCCAACTTCGCTAGCTTGGTCGGACGGTTTAGATCAGATGTTAAATAACCGATAGGGTGACGCTGTGATCACCGGCCACCCCCCTCCCATGAGAAGCAATCGTCCAAGCTATAACTATCCCATGTGATCCTCAAACGATCACCCAAAGATGGCCCTTCGTGCTTCCTCAACAGCAGTCATTAACTGCCGCAAATCATCTTAGCCATTAAACTTGGCTAGCCAATTTGAGCGATCCAGATCCAATTTAGATCAACCGGTAGGATTTTAGAATGGGTACCATCCTCCACTCACCTACAGGGAGTGATCGACCAAGCAGTAGCTCACCCCTAGAGCTACCAAACGATCGCCCAAAGGTTCCCGGTCACGCTCTTCTTTTAAGACGGTCGACTCGCGACTAATTTAGGCGATCTTTAAAACAATGATGCTTTATGTACATCGACTATAAACAATGCTTTATTCGCATTGATTATAAACGATGATTCATAAACGTTGATTTCACGAACAATTTTATTGTTTGACCTAAAAAGCACTACGTGCTGCTTTTAGCGGCAAGTCTCACGACTTGACCCATTTACTCGAGACATCAAACATATCACGAACTGGGGGATACTCACTAGGGTATTGGTCTGGCGGTTTACAGCGTGCGGCGTGCAACGCGCCCATTACGTGAAAGTGTCAGGAAAGGACGGACGGTTAACAAGTAATGAGAGTAGTGGGTGAGAGTATGACCAGTCTTCCCTCATAATGGAAACACGATGATCACCACTTTCCGCACAACTCCACTTCTCCACTACTTAACTTCCTCCACTTCCTATGAGATCAGGGTGCGCTCAATGACTTGTATAAATAGGTTTTCAATCTATTTCAAAAGAGACAAGTGTTATGAACACAAGTATCCAGAAAACACCAAGAACTGATAGCTTACGTTCCGCAAACCAGTCCCACTTTCTGATACAAGTCATAAAACAACCACACCTTCATAATTCAATATTCTGATCTCAAACACCTTCTTCGCTTCCCTCCCTAAGTTCAACCCTTCTCCTTCACTTTGTGACCGAATTGAACCTGGAACGGCTATTTCTTGGTTTAGGCCAAAGTCTTACAGATTGATCTCTCGAATCTAAAAGTACTCCCGTGCAGTGCATTTATTTAGTGTTTGAATTCGTTTCTCATCAACACACACAAATTTATCAAAAGACGGAACAAAACTCGTAGGTATTTCTGTGGGAGACTGATTTATCTATTCTTGTAGACTTTTCTGTGTGATACAGATTTTTTTATTAAAGTCTTCGACTTTGGGTCGTAGCAACTCTTAGTTGTGGGTGAGATCAGCTAAGGGAATCAAGTGTGTAGTATCCTTCTGGGATCAGAGACGTAAGGAGCGATACTGTACCTTGGATCAGTGTGAGATTGATTGGGGTTCAACTACAGTCCAGACCGAAGTTAGTTTGTAGTAGGCTAGTGTCTATAGCGGCTTAATACAGTGTGTGTTCAATCTGGACTAGGTCCCGGGGTTTTTTATGAATTTGCGGTTTCCTCGTTAACAAAACTTCTGGTGTCTGTGTTATTTCTTTTCCACATTATATTTTGTTATATAATTGAAATATCACAGGTTGTGCGTTGAATCGATCAATTGGTAAATCCAACCTTTGGTTGTTGATTGAAATTGATTGATCCTTGAGCATTGGTCTTTGGTACCGTTCAAGTTAATTTCTCTTGTATTCAATTAGGCTCGCAGATTTTTATTTGCTTGAGTAAGTATTGAATCGAGAAATTGAGATATAACTCTTTGACATACTTTTTATTAAGATTTAGTCTGACTGTCTAATTGATTCTCTTAAAAGTATATTGCAGTTAGTCCATACAGATTGCTAAGCAAAATATTGGGTGAGGTTGTTAGACCCCCGCATTTTCAATTTGTATCAGAGCAGGCAAACACATTTAAGACCTTATAAGTCTGTGTTTGTAGCAATCTAATTATTATGGACGAGTCTATCTCTAATAACGTACCCGTTTAGAAATTATTAGATGATTCTGAAAACTTGGATTCACCTTAGAGAACTGTCATATCTAAGTCAATATCTAAACATTCTCTTGATGTACAAACTGTTGATTCGTTGAAAATGAAGAAGATTACAACTTCTCATGTCACACCTCTTCTTACTCCTCTCTGTCGAGAAAACAAGAAATTGAAAAGGATTTATGGAGGTCTTTATGGTCGGAATCGCTCTTGTGAATCGGTCCTCAAAGATACCGAGGAAAACCTGAGTAGAAAGTCACTTGAATGTGATCGTGTTTATCAAATATACTTCTTGTTGGAAGAGAAACTTGCTGAAATTGAAGGAAGAATTAACTCTCAGCAAGCAAGTTTTGATGACAGAGAAAGCGTTTTTCTCGCTCGAGAAAAACGCCTTGAGGCTGATTTAGCTGCTGCTCTTGATAAAATCAAGATGTTGGAAGATGACTTGAAAAAGTTCAATACTAGTTCAAGCAAATTAACCACTATGCTAGGAGCAAGTAAAAATCATCGTGATACACGAGGATTGGGCTATAAGGGAATAGATACTCCAAGTATTAGCGAAAAGGTAAAAAAATTCAAGGCTAGTGATTCTTCTCAACAAAAGGTTTCCACTGATGGCAATAGTAAAATACCTTCACCAGCAGTTAAGGTTTAAAAGAGCAAAGTATATCAATCTCCAAATTCAGCACACACGGATCGAGATAAGAACATTCCTTATGTTTGCCACTATATCGGAAATAAAGGTCACCTGGAAAGGAGATGTCGTTTCCGTATAAGGAATGAGAAACTTCATGATGTTCTAGTTTGGGCTTCACAAGAAGTTGTGAAACCAAGGTTAAGACTAATCCCCTTAACATTACAGGTTATAACTGTCCAACCTTTAGGCAAAGGAATCAGTGCTGTGATAAACCTAGATTTTCCTATAAAATTCATGTGAATCTTTTTAACAATCGTAATGGTTATCAAAAGGATAACTTCGTAAAGACGGAGACAAGATCCGATACTCCCAATTGGAGAAATACTAACTTGCAAAAGAATAGTCAATCTAATTCTCTTCCTAGAATTCTTGAAGAGAGTAATGGGAAGAAGGTTCTGGTTATTCCTAAACGCACTCAGAAGTGGATACCAAAGAAAGTCAATGATGTTTTGAGTGTGAAAAGGAATGATCTCCCAGAAAATTCCATGACTATAGAGAAGGCAGTATCCATGATGTTGGAACTTAAAATTTTCTTTGGAAAGATGGATTTGGATATGAAAGGTTCTAAAAGCGATCTCTTTCATGATATTCCAAAAGTCACTTGTGGTGAGCAAGACATTTTTCACCTCAACACAACTTGATTGTGTTGTAAGTGCATCCTCACCAAGGAATGCCCTGCTATGTATACGGTGAGGGAATCACGAGAATTGGGGCGTACATGTTGCGTTAGGTACGATTTTGAATCTTTGGTAAGACTGTAGAATTCAATTGGATTCTTCTAAAAAGGTATGTCTATAAACTTGAGCAATATTTGTGTTTTCATTTGCTTAGAGTACTTATAATGATCCATGTACCTTGTTTATCGTTCATTTCTACCTAACTTGATCTGTGTTTAAGGTTCTTAAATGTTTAGGTTTGAAAATAGTAGTTCGGGATGTTTGGACTTCATGGTACACATACCAGGTATGCATACCATCATTTAAAATCAAAATCCAGGGATTTTAGTACGCATACCCGTATGCATACTGCTCAATATCATGAAAATTCGTTTGGAAACCGGTATGCATACTTGCCCGTAGACGTCGATATTCGGTAAACTTGTTTTGGCCGTAACTTCTTCGTCCGAGATCGGAATGACCTCATTCTTTTTGCATTCTCTTCCTATTTGAATTATATTCAAAATGGATATGAGAATTCTTGAATTTGGATGAGTTAAGATTGGTCTTTGTCCTGTCTCTTGTTTTTGAGTGTTTTGCTCCGTTTCGTCCCACTTGTTCCACTTCTCTTGGACTTGGGCACTTGGATTCTTGGAGTACTACTCATCTAAGCTCATTTGTAGCTTTTACAAGAATGTTTTTGGTGAATCACAAAGAAGGAAGTTCAAGAACGGGCAGTAGTACGCATTGCTATGAGATTCTTGAATGTTCACAATCATATTATGTGAACTATGGTGCATGGTCGTTAATGACTTTGTATGTTCTTCTTTGTTAAGAAAATCTTTTTATACGCCTTTGGTAGCTATTCTTGGTATAAATCCATGCGAAAAAGATTGATTCTACCTTCTAAGGGGAAAGATTGATTTTGCAGTATTAATCTTTATGGTTTTAGATATTGCAACTTGTTATGGGATATGTGTGTTTGCGTCCGTGAACCTTGTTTGTCCCATACATTATCAAAAGTTAAGTCTTTCATATGTCGATATGCAAGTATTGATAAAAGAATTAATGAACTTTTGACAAACAAAAGTTAAGCCTATTATGTCATTATGCAAATATTGATGGAAGATAGGATGAAATTTTGTTTACAAAGATTATGTCTATTATACGTCATTGTGCAAATAGTGATGAAAGATAGAATGAATATTTGTTTATTCCGCAGTATTGATCTTCCCTGATCCATATTTTTTATGTATATACTATGCGGCTCCGTAAGTTTTCTTATGTTGAGCATTTCCGATTGAATTAATCATGGGTTCTCTTGTGGTTAATTTAGTTGAGATTTTTGGATACAAATTCATATTCTTATGTGATTTGTTGTTTTCCAAAGAAATCCTTCTTTTCTTGTGAAAGTAAAGTCGCTCTTGTTGTTCTTTCGGGAATGCCATTTTATGGGGGAGAGTTCTTAATTGAACTTGTGCTTAATTGCCAAATCTTTGTGGGGAGTGCGGCTGTGGAATATTATAGGGGTTATCTTGTATCTTTATAAACTCCTTGATGAATGCATTTAGTTTCGGCTATATGATTGCATCTAAAAATTGATACGTGCTTTCTTTTGGTCATGAAGTGTCTCTATGGAAATTTCATTAGGATCCCAGTTTTCGTACCTTTGCCAATTTTATTGACAAAAAGGGGGACAATTAATGTGTAGTTCACACTACAAATACATATGGTTTTCGGATCATTATGTAAGGGGGAGTGGTTTTCATGTGAGATGAAGTATTGACTAAGGGGGAGTGATACATATCACCATAGTATTGTTGTCAAAGTTGTGATACAATTGAACTTTGATGCTGTGTAATAATACTATGACACTGTGTAACAATGATTGAGAGCTTTTGTTTTCTCATTGTTATGGCTATGGATCTTCAACAACGATGATGCTGATTTGAATATCTTTGGAATCATTGAAGTACTTGGAAGTGACGAAGATTTCGAGTAATGTTGAAGAACCAAGGAGATCATGCATGTGGAAGAGAAGCTACAAAGTTTATTTATTTTGTATTCCATATGTATTGATAGTTTTGTCACTCAAATTGACAAAGGGGGAGATTGTTAGAGCATTGCTCGGTCGAACTCGCAAGCGTTACTATCTCAAGCTTGTTGTCAAGTTTAGTTGCCAAAACTATAAGTCTTGCTTTCTAGTCTACTTATAGCTAAGTCTCGGACTAGGATAGAAAGTGTAGTTGAGCTCTAGACTCCACGGCGTTCATCATGCAAAGACAAAGAACTACTCAAGGAACTGGTGGATCTTCATCGACAAAAAGGTATGTGGAGACTTGAACTTATCTATCACTCAAAAGTCTATCTACTCTATCTCCTATCTTGAGACAAAAGGAGTATTACTGTATAGACTTCGATTATACACATTTGCTATTTCGAGCCGAGTTTATCTCGCTTATCTATTTCTCGAAATATGTGTTGGTAAGCTTTCGCTTTGGCCAAGTTCATCTTTAAAAGTGACGAAAGTCATGTTGATTATTTCAATATCTTGAAAATTGCTT
>JAJJMB010006510.1:185321-198950 GCA_023531105.1 Papaver atlanticum | reverse complement strand
CGACTGTAGAAACGTCTTGGTGGTCAGCAACAGGGACTGATGCCGGCAAAGTGTGCTGTGTTGGTACGACAGTGGAAACGCCTTGGTGGTCAGAAATGACAGCAGAAACGTTTTGTTGTGTAATAGGAAATGACCTTTGAACTTCCGAAGACATGACAGGTAACCGTCTACCAAACCGAGCAGCTACGGAAGGAAGAGATTGTTGAGCTGCTGTAGGAAATGACCGTTGAACTTCTGAAGATGCTGTAGGGAGTAACTGTGCAGCTTCGGTGGTAGGGTCATCTGAAAGAAAGCAATGATTGCCGACAGACAGCAGTAGACGATAGAGACGGCCCATCAATAGCTGCAGAAACTGGTCGGGGCAGCTGGATGGAATCTGTGGTAGGAAGAACAACAGATGTTGTGCTGTTTGTAGCATCAAGCACACGCGTGTCAGCTGAAGTACGCGGATGTGTGAGCAACTCTGGTAGGCCAGCAGGAGTAGTAACCTGTAGATGATTAGAAGAACTACAAGACAGCGGAGATGAACTCTGGAAAAAGAAGTGGAGAGGATATTACCTGTGAAGATCGGAGGAAGATGGTAGTACTTGGGAGTTGGAACCTGCAAAAAGAAAAGAAGATTCATCGAACACAACATGACACGACCAATAAACTCGACCAGAATGAATATGCAAACACTTGTAACCCTTTCGAGTTGCACAATATCCAAGAAAAACACAAGGAGAGGACCGTGACCCAAGTTTATTAGTTCGATAATCTCTGAGATTAGGAAAACATAAGCATCCAAAAGTCCGAAGAGATAAAAAAATACGGAACTCTATTGAACAACAGCTCATATGGAGATTTAGCACCTGTAGGAACTGAGGGAACACGATTCATAAGAAAGTGGCAGTAGAAAAAGCATCATACCAGAAACTAGGCGGAACGGAGGCCATGGATAGGAGTGTTAAGCTAGTTTCAACTATGTGACGGTGTCGTCTTTCGGGAAGACCATTTTGAGCAGAAGTATGAGGACAAGTAAGGCGATGTTGGGTACCATTTTGTTGCAGAATTTTATTGAGTTTCTTATATTCAGTGCCATTATCAGTTTGGAAAATTTTAATCTTTCCACCAAAGAGAGTTTGTACTTGGCGATAAAAGACCTCAAAAATACCAATAACATCGGATTTTGTATGCATGGGGTAAATCCAAGTGAAACGACTGAAAATATCAACAAAAATAATATAGTACCGAAAACCTTCATTAGGTAAAAGTGGAGCAGGACCCCAAACATCTGAAACAATAAGATCCAATGGATGTTCATAAACTATAGTACTAACAGGAAAACTAAGCTTATGACTTTTATTGGCTAAACACGACCGACACATAGAAAATTGAAAACCAGAAAGAGACAGGCTATGCTTCAAAACAATGGCTTTGACTGTTTTAAGCATTGGATGCCCTAAACGAGAGTGCCATGTTTGTAAAGAAGTACGTTCACCAACAAGAGCAGAAACCAGTGAAATAGGAAGGAAGAGTATAAAGACCCTCCTTATTGAGCATTCCTCGAAGTACTACCTCCCCAGTTTGACAATCCTTCACAAGACAAAAAGAGTCATAGAATTCAAAAAAGACACTATTATCAAGGAAGAATTTAGAGACAGATAACAGATTTTTAGAGAGATGTGGAACATGAAGAACATTAGGAAGAAGAAACTTACGAGTGGGAGTAGAATTGAATAGGTTTCTCAAAACGTGAGTAAACCAGAGAACAGATTGCATATACTTATATGTTTACAAAACTTGACAAACAGGAAAACTATAAACCTATTACACTTGCCGTATATGCGACATACAGGAAATACCTATTATGACTCAAACTATAAACAGAAAACACAATTTTAATAGGAAACAAAGACCAAGTTTCCTAAACTCTAACACAGTGGTTCCAAGTATTAAAAATAACTTCAATCTTGATCTACATGATCAAAGATTACCATCTCAAAGCCATTAATTTGTACTGGTGTGACGTGATTTGACAGGAAATGGCACGGTTTTGAATAACCTCATTGAGCGGATATTTAAGAAATGCAACTACACAATTAGGTGCAAGAAATAATATTTCGCTGAACAGTCCATATATGGTGTGTTATTTCCATGCCCAATTCATCTTAAGACGTTCACATTGGTTCCTAAAATTCTTTAAGGAGCTTACTGTTGATTCTGCCTCTGTACATCAACCAACTGGTACAAATCCCCCCTCCTTTGCTTCTCCAGTGGAAGGTTTGTTCTGAAATTTTTAGCCACATCAATATCTCAGTAACAAGATGTGAGGAATCCTTCAAAGGAAAATAAGATCAACTGTAGGATCGTTACCTTCTGAGCTCAATCAATGAATAGTCGATCTCTCCTATGATTATAGCTTCATCATGTTCAGTCGTCGCAAGGACTTCTCCGAACTGCAATACTCATTTATTTCAGTACTTTTAACTGTCTTTTTGCTTCCAATATAAATATAGCATGGAGGAAAATATGCTTTATATAGGGGTTTTGCACTTACAGGACCAACAAGGGTAGAATGACCCCAAGCAACGTAACCAGCACCAGCATCTCGGGCAGGAGAACAAGTCGCTACATATAACTGATTATCCACTGCCCTGTGAGACACTAACACAGTAGGTCATTCTCAATGGCGGAAAATTCAAGATATTTCAGTTTAAGAAGGTGATAAATATGAATACTATGTCTGGATTTGTCTATTGGTTCTTCACAACACAAAGAGGGTGACAGAGAAAGGACTGAAGAACCCATCATTACTTAACCCAAGATTGCAAAACTCGAAGGCCGGGATATTGTTTTATCAAACACTTGAAACAAATCCTACCCTTTATACATTGGATATACAGGTCCATATTAAGCATGTGCTCGATTCAACAGGCGTAAGGACTTGAGCTAGACCAACAAGTCTTGATCTTCATAATATTTTTCTTTTCAATTTGGACATTCTTGTAGCTGTTTCGTTATTCATCATCTTTCTCATTCATTGAACATTAAATGCGACATTTGATGGATAATGATTGTAGGAAGTACTATGAAATCAGTCATTACCTTGCTCTTTGCAGTAACTTCCAATGTAAGGGCCCTGTTGTCATGTTGAATGCTCCGGGATAGCATATCAAATGTGCACCTGATCTCACAATGTTGATTCCAGTGATCAATGTGACATTACAAATAAACTAAGCAAAATATATAAAACTGTGCATAAAAATAAGCACTAAAGCACATCGAAATCAATTTGTACAAGCATAAATCAATTAATTCGAAAATCAAGAGCGAAAACGAACACACCTCGTGCTGCATACAGCATTGCTAGTTCTTGAAACCTAATATCGTAGCAAATACCTATACCAATACGTCCAACATCTGCAAAGAAATAATTGAAAGTCATTTTCTAAAACCCGGATAAGCACTAGACACGGAAGAGATGAATGGAGTGGTAGATTCCTATTCATCCCCAACCAACAAAGGGCATTTGATTCTCATCCTTAGAGGGAAAATTGAAACAATGAATTTGATAACAAGCAAATTCTACGTTATTAGGTTACGCCGAATGTCTATAAGCACGGATTGAACTGTAAGAAGTAAAACTGAGACTATGGGCATCTAGAGAGCAACCAATAGAGACTGTTCTCCAAGCAAGCGCATAATACCTACCTGTATCCACAACTGTAGGATTCTCCCCAGCAGTCAGAGTTTTTGATTCCATAAAGGTAATCTTCCCAGGAATATCAATATCAAATAGATGTACCTGAAATCATAAAATCGGGGGAGATAAGTTCTTTTTAAAGGGTAGCTTTTCACTTCCACTTCCAAATTGTTTAAGCATACATACCTTTCTGTGCTTAGCCAGCAACTTCCCGTCTTTACCGAACACACAACACGCATTATACAACTTATCACCACATTGTTCTGGTATAGAGCCACCAACTATTGTGACTTTGAGGTTACGAGCAACTTCAGACAACATTGCAGTTGAAGGAGACGCATCGCCACCAGCATCAATATCCTCAGCATATACTGGAAAGCTATCATTTGCATATGGACTATTCCATATTTCCTACAACCCCAAACATACACCCCAACAATTAGACTATACTAAAAAGCCTCAGCAATACAAAAATTACTGCTATCGCGCCTTTATTCAATCAAGACATAATTCAATCAGCTTACACTCATTAGTAGTACTCATCAAATTCAACTATTGACAGGATATATGGTTTTGACAACTTACTGGCAAGACAACAAGTTGAGCCCCTTTCTCCACTGCTTCCTCAATTGCTTTACGAGCATGCGCAATGTTTCGTTCCTTATCAGCAGTGACTGATAATTGACAAAGAGCAATCTTGAACTGAAAAACATTTACAAATAACAATCATATTAATACAAAGGGCACGAATCAAAATCAGGGTCATTTGACAGAATTTCAATAAAGTTTACATCTTCTTGTTAAAATCAATTGCCCCGTAGAAATAATTTATGAAAGCAAATAAGTTACCTTGGTTACAGAGGGTATAGGCAATTGAAGACCAGGAGGAACTCTAGATTGTTCAGCAGAAGAACCCATCAATGAAATTTGATTCTTTGAGTAAATTATTGGTGAAATCACTACTTTGAATTGCTGAGAATGAAGGGGTTCTGAAGAGAATCAGTGGGTTTTCAGAAGAGAGGAACTGAAATTGAATTGAAAAATGAGTCAACTAAGATTCTGGGAATCCGAGGATATTTAATGTTATGGGTTTTTGAAACGGGTTTTGCTATGCCGACAACCGGATACTGTTAACCCGAAGGAACCGCTCCCAGCCGTAATTAAACGCCAATTCCCGCACTTACCACGATTTATAAAGGGGATACCAGTCCTACTAAGGGCTGATACCATTTCATATACGACAAAAAATATTAAGCAATCCTAACCGTTGGATCGATGGGATGGTATCTGCTTCTAGTAGGACTGGTATCCCCCATATAAATCATGTTTTTTTTTGGTTATCACTCTTACACTCGTTGGCACAGTTTCTTCTAGATATTCTCTTTGTGGTTGCATGAAATCTGCATACACACCCAAGTAGATCTAACGAGTAACAAAGTGAAATGTATGAAAGCATAATCAAACAACAAGATTTAAAAAACATAAAAATATACGTGGACACAACTATATAACGTGATTCGGCAATGATGACCTACATCTACATTGGGAAAGTATCATCTTTATTAGTATTTCTCAGAATCTTATCCCTTCTCAAGATTACAAGTATATCTCTTCTCACTTCATTTTTCTCATACTTAGATTTTATATCTCTGTACAAGAGCTATCTAAAACATGTCCATTTCCTTCTACATGGATTGGCATTTACAGGCAAATGAACTCTCCCAAATATGCTATAGTACTTCTTGATTTATGTTGGTATGGTATGCCCTCATCGCTCAGAAAGTCCTTTCTTTATGTATCTTCGATATGTATCGTGCCAACTCCTTTGTGGGGAAGCACATTTAATCGCTATTCGTCTGAGACTCTGACATAGTGTACCTTCTTCCACAGTTGTATCGCATCTCCACTGCTACCTCATTAAATACACTGTCTCTACTTTGAATTTGACCGACGGTTTAACTGAGGAGAAGCGGTAGATATCTTGGTTCTAGTGTAGTCACCTTTTAGGTTCTCCTTCGATGTATCCAATTCACCTTTTTATCCTACAACTGCCTCCTGCGCAATGCTTCATGTGGCAATCTAATATTTACTATTCACATTTTGCTCCTTTTCTTTTCATCTTACCGAGAGTATGATGGAAACAAAATTAGGTTTTCACCTTTTCAGCTTCACCACATCCCTAAATTTCTTCCACATGGCCAAAACTATTGCTTTATGCCTTGCTTTACCTGAGGCATCGGTTTCTATTCGTAAAGAGTTTTCTTCTATAAAATCCTCCTTGGTCAGTGCGACATCTTCATTTCGTCACTCCATCTGAAAAGTTGCAGATCTTTTTGTTTTCTTTCTCCTGTTCTCCTTTTTTTTTTTTTTATCTTTCGTACTTTCCTTTTTCTTTTCACTTCGTCTTTTTATTTAAAGATAAATCATGTCTCCGAAAGTCCATCATCTCGTCCAGTGAAACGACGAGTTATGTATCTTTTGAAAGCTAATTTTATCCTTTTTCATCTTCAAGGTTTATTTTTTAGTTTCTGATTCTCTTTTAACTCATCTTCTTGTTCCTATTTTTTCTCTCCAACTGTTTTCTTTTCGATTTTCTTTCTGATTTTTAGTTTTCTCCGGTGATTTTTACAGTGCTGGCGAGAAGAAACCTATCTCTAAAAACTACTGGCATAAGTAATTCTTATAACATGGAAGATGCTCAATACCTATAAAGTTTAAAAGTTACACACAAATTGACTCGGTTTAAGGCTTCCTTTGCTCACCCGGAAAAACAAGATGGGGTTAATGTTTCCTATTCGGATAGTGGGTCCCTGGGTCTTCAGATGGAACGATGTTGGTGGTATCCTTAAAGAGCTCCCCGAGGTTCATATTCACCTTCCATCTTATAGTCCATGGGTGATTAGGTGGGATACACTTACTCAGAAGCATCGAGTTCAGATTATTCAAGCTGCTGAGGATGCTAAGGTAGAAAATGTTGATTTCATGTTTAAGGTATATATATACCTTTCCACTGTTTTATATTTTGGCATATGATTTCGTCTTTTTCATCAAGGAAAAGTTGCTGACGGATCGGGCCCTTAGAATTATTCTTCTTGTGTTGAGACTCATGCGATGGATGTAGATTTGACATGTATTTTTGATGATGATGATGATGATATTGCTCCTAATGATATTGATCTTTCTTTTCTTGAGGGAGAGGATGTCATGCCCCATCTAGCATCTTTTGTGCAGCCCAGCATAAGTTTTTTTTACAACGGATGATCATGTGCCTCTTAGTGAAAATTGTCGAGCACTCGTTCGTTCCAATGAAGTGATTTTGGGGGAAAGTGGACCTTTCGACTACCCATAGTGGCACCAAATTTGATCAAACCCTCACTCCATATCCCTTGCTCAAAAAGAAATATAATTAAGTCTTCGCGTGAAAATATTTTCTACTGCCCCAACTCAGGGTTTTCCTTATCTCGATCTTCTTCTATTATACAGAGAGTTTTGGGAAAGAACTGAATGAAGAATTGAGAGTTGCAGATATTTTTTTGCTGCTACAAGAGGAAAAACACGAAGAACAAGACCTGCTCAAGATGGTCGTTAATAAACCTTGGTCTTTTCTTAATGTTAAGACTGTTGGTTCATCGACTGTCCAACAGTTACTACAACATATAACTTTTATCGTTTTCTGTAACAGTGAGTTTGCAACGAATATAAATTAACGTTGCAAATTTACGGTTTTCTTTATTTTCTCTCCATTTCATCTTTGTAAACAATTTTTGACGATGAATCAATATTTTGAGAGATTTTACACCATGATGAGCTAATTCTCGGGTAACAAGGGCAAGGAAGGAAGCTATTTATGCATGATTGATGGGTAATTATTTTATTTTCTCTAGTTTTAATTTATGATTCACTTAATCTCTGCTTTGGCAGAGTGTTAAATTATTTGCATAATTTTCCTAATTACTTGTGATTCAATTTGATAGGTTATACTTTGTTTAATTAATTTATAATTTATGCTTAGGGAATACAATTAATATTTGATAATATGCCTGATAATTGGTGAATTAAGAAACAAAAGGAATTAGGAGATAACTTGGGTTTTCAAATATTTGTAACATCATTCAATCATATGTAATAGTTGAATTTTGTGTCTTGGTTGTTTTTAAATCTTGAAAAATATTTTTTTAATTTTAGTTTTAAAAATTTAGGTCTAAAATCTAAACTTTGTACAAGTCTGAGAATCGAGCATTTTTCTTATCACTTTCTACAAAACACCATCTTACATCGTTCGATTCCTAACTCGATGATTAATCGTAGAGCATTGATCATGGCTTCATACTCAGTGATGCTATTAGTGGATGGGAACTCTATCCTGAGGCTATGCACGATCCTTCGTCTTGTTGGTGTCGTGAAGACCATTCCGATGATAGATCCTTCAGTATTGCACGACCCATCAACAAATACTTCCCATCGTCTTGGGTTTTCGGACTTTAAAATATCAGGTGGATCATCCATCTCGTCCTCCATATAGGGAATGTCTTTGATTTCATCATACTCTTCTATCATAAATCAACGAAAAAGTTTGCTATAACTTGGGATTTTATTGCCAATTGAGGTTGGTGATTGACTCTGAATTGATTAATTTAAATTTTTGCCCCTCACTTAGATACTCGTCTTGTTCTTTCAGCATTATCTAGCACAGACTCTATAGTGGCTTTAGTAATGAACGTGATAGTGTGGGCATGAAAGCATGGCCTTAGTTAATGAGTAGCATATACTAAATATAGTACGAGTTTCTCAATCTTTGTATAATTTTTCTCTGCTGGATTCAGAGTCTTACAGATGAAATATATGGGTTTTTTTCCTTCATCGACCCCGAGCTAGCACAACACTTATGGAAGTGTTCGTGGGTGACAGATAGATGTATAGATCCTCTCCTAGATCAGGATTTTAAAGGATCGGTAAGATAGCTAGATGTTCCTTGATCATTTCAAAGGCCTCTTCGCATTCAGAGCTCCACGATAATTTATATTCTTTTTTTAAAGTGTTAAAGAAGTCTTTACACTTGTAATGAACCTTCCCAGGGCCGCCATCCTTCTATTGAGCCTTTGAACATCTTTTATTGTTATCGGTGATGGCATTTCGAGTATATCTTAAACTTTGATGGGATCCACTTCGATACCTAGCTTCGTTACTAGGTAGCCTAGGAACTTTCCTGATGTGACCCCGAAGGCACATTTTTTCGGGTTAATCTTCATGTTGTATTTCCTCATCTGGTTGAAGATTTCCTTTAAATTACTCGCGTGATCTTGTGGAATTTTTCTATTTTAGTAGCATATCATCTACATCCACCTATAAGGTTTTATGGATACATTCATCAAACATTTTATCCACAAGCCTTTGGTATGTCGCGCCTACATCTTTGAGTCTGGAATTTTTGTGTAGCAATACAACCCTCTTAGATTAAAGAAAACAGTATGTTCTTGATCATCCTCTGCCAATGGGATCTTGTTATAGCCCCTAGTACCGATCTATCAATAATTGCAGTCCGTATCAGGATGTTGCTTCTACTAGTTGGTCAATGTTTGGAAGTGGCAAACTTTTCTTTGAACACACCTTGTTTAGGTCATCATTGAAGTCAATTCATATTCGTACTCCTCAATTTTTCTTTGGAACAACTACTATGTTTGATTTCGATATCAGATATTGTCCCTCTCTGATACCCGAGGCTTCCATCTTTTTTAGCTCTTTTTGGACCATACCGTGATATTTCCGTACTACTTTTTAAATTCTTTGTCTCACGGGATTATGCTTAGAATTAATATTAAGGTGATGGCAACAAACCTTAGGGTTAATTCTTGGCATGTCCCCATCCACCAGGAAAATACGTCTAACTTCTTTTTTAAGACTCTTATCAGATCCGCCTCCTCTTTTGGATTGAGTAGTGTCCCAATTTTGATCATGCCTAGGTTCTCGTCTCTTCTAATATTTACTTCCTTCGTGGATTCGCAGTATGAGAAGTTTATCTTGGGATCCCGAATCTCGAAAGGATTTTTTATTGCTATAAGGTTTTCGATGGGTCACCCGATGTTTCGATTTGCATGGGTTCGGTTCTTCTAAATTCGTTTGTCTCTACGATGTAAGTGTCGGTATCCTTCTGGTTTTCATCTTCTTGAGACCTTTAATTTTTCACCTTGGGAGAATTTATCCGATTATCACCATTTCGTACTTCCATCTTATAACAATATATTTTCTCGCTGGTATCTCCAACAATCTCAGCAATATCATTGGGTGTGGGCTTAACCTTGGGTAATAAATAGATACAAATCCTTTTATCCTATGCACCCAAGACCCCGACGATAACAGCATAAGTTGATATTACATCAATGAGAGAGAATGTAGTTAGAGTCAGAATTTTTCCTACTCAAATTTCTAGAGTAACTTTGCCTCGGGTCTGGTAAACGAACCCTTAAACACAAATATGTCAAACGTCGATGGGATTAGGCATTCATCTGTTAAGGCCATTTTTTGAAATGTGTCACAAAATAGTGTCTCCACTGAACTCCATTCATCGATCTGGATCTTTGGCTTAGCCTAAGGCTTCCCTTCTTGTGCGGGTTCCCCGTGCGTTACACGGGCTGAAATATTCTGTAGAGATTATTATGTTTTGGTGCTTGTGAATTTATCAATTTGAAGCATTTAACAGAAAAGATTGATAATATTATAAAATAGGTAATCCTACTTATTCTTAAAAGTGGCATTATATTTTTTTACCTTGAAGACAAAAAATAATTAAACATACCAAAACTATCAACTAAACGCCTCATTACCACTATTGCATTTGCAGCTGCATTCATGGTTCCTGGTGGTAGTGTGTGTGAGAGAGTTCTGAAAAAACTGTCGATGTAGCATGGGTTCAATGACCACTGGTATCACGTACAGATCTAAAAATGTCACGTCTTGAGGTTTGACAACCCTACACCTTCTTTAATCCCTTATAGAAGCCAAGCACCAATTGGATTCCTGTTAATGTGAAGTAAAAGACCCCAGTCTGTTTTGAAGTTTTTATTGGAGAAGTGTTTCCCGATTGCAGTTCACAATTTAAGATAGACACATTTTCCCTCAAATCTCTTGGGTATATATGTCGTAAATAACAAAAAAGCTTTCTAAAGCATTCACAGAAAAGCCTTCTAAAAGCGACAATTCATCGCATAATGCATCATTGAGTGAACCATTTCCAACGCTAACTTCTAAAAACCTGTCAAGCTCCTTGTAAGAAAAGTATGCCATCAGCACGGATGGATTCAAGCAAACACTGAGAAGACATAAGAGAAGTGAGCCAGTTTTAGGAACCAATGTGTACTTTAATAGCTTAAGCATACCCAAGACATGAATATTGAGCTTAACAAAACAAAAAATGAATATTAAGAAATTAAGAAACATAGTAATGCATCTAGAACTGACATAGAACATTACCTATTTCTGTGAAAATTTTTGGTTCCATTTGGATTTAATCTTGTAAAGCTTACATCAACGCTCGCCTTTGTTCTTACTGCTCATGAACATAAAAGATCGTTCGTCTTTCGGCTTCCCAGAAAGAATACTACACACTGTAAGCTTACCATACTGGGTATAAGGTTGAGCAGATGTTGTCCTACTAACTATAGACTATAATTATTGCAAGCTTAGTTTACCAAACCATGATAATAATGCATGTGATTAAAAAATTTGTGGTTAGTTTTTTCCACATTTTTGTCACGCGACTCGACCAACCTACTTGCATCAGTAGGTGGAGCTAGAAGGTTGTACACTTATAACTGCAAGTAGAATCATGGAAGAAGATGATGATGTTAATACATTACCAGTCCAGTATGCAAAGTCTTAATTCATTACACTTCCATTATTCCATGCATACACATTAACACATTACGATAATGAAAAATCTTTGGCATCATAATTAATCAAACAAACAAAAACTCTATAGACATCGTTATCCATATATATAGTAACAAAGAATCAATCTACTGCCATGGTAACAAAGAATCGACAGTAAACAAAGATTTGATTGAAACCATAATACGATAAATACTAAACTTGGTTCATATTACCTTGGTCTCGATGGAATTTCTTCCTTCTAGATAAACCCAACCATGAGTCAACATTAATCTTTGTGACGAACAAAATAAAATGAGGGGCAACAGAGAAAGCGGCAGTGAGAAAAAGTGAGAAGAAGATGAAATAGGGTTTGGAAAAAGTGAGAAGAAGAAAAGAGTATCCAACAATCACAATTCAAAACCAAACAAAGTGAAGAGATTAATTGTTTAACAAACTAAATAAATTTATTTAGACACACCTGTTTCGAATCGTTTTTCAAAAACTCGAAATATTCAAGTTGTTTCTCAAACCCTGGATTTGATCACCAACTTTCGGTTATGTTTAGTATATGCAACTGGTGGTGGTTGTGACGAGAAAACCTAGAATTTTCTTTTTCTCGCCGGTTAGTTTTTCTTTTAATCTTCCTTTCTTTTAACCTTTCGGAGAAGAAACCTAGGGGTACGTCTAAACAGTAAAATAAATTTGGTGGTGTTCCCGGACAAAATATTGGTGGTGTGAAAAAACATGAGGTTCATATTGGTGGAAATATTTTCTAGTGGGGCCAGAAGCTCTAGGAAGAGAGCCTTGTTCAGCTTTTAACCACAGCAGAGGAAATTCACCTGAAATCATATTATTATTATTATTAATTAATTAATTGATTAATTAATTAATAATAATCTGGCACTTCTAAGGCTAAAAAGCTAATTTATTGTTTCATCCATTCCCCCACTAGTTGTTATTTTTCTACGCTGAACACTTCTTTTCCTTCAAAATTTTATTTGTGAATTCGCCGGGTAATGGAATTTTCAAAGGTTGGGGTCATAATCGGGGAATGGGAAATAGTATTGCATTCTAAATATTGTAACTCCTTTGGGATTTCTACACGATGGAGCGGTCCTACTGTAATTGGTGGTGGTGGCAGTGCGGCAATGAACTCTTGGAGTTTTCCATCATCAATCGTGCATTGAACAAAGTCCATGCACAAATCCATCAGATGACTATAGAATTGATGGAACTCGCAGTAATCCACCTTGTTATTTACACTTTCAGGTTGTATTCCCTATTCCCAGGAAAAATATTTCTAAACTTTTCGTCAATCTTTTTGAAACTCTCGAATATTGAATGATTTAACTCATGTAGACTGGATCTATAAATTTTCCCTTGTTTTGTTGGTGATGGTCTCCTTCCCTGTCTGTCGAATCGTGATGGCTCATGATGACTCCTTCTAATCCTCTGGCTTGTGTCAGCAATTCTTGTGGTTCTATGTAATGCAGGATGGAAGCGTGAATAAATAATTTTGATAGTAAAGTTGGAGAATAGTTGAGAAAACTCAATATTGATTGATAATAATGTGTATCTTCTAATATATAAGACTTGTCTCCTATTTATAGAGAAGACTTGAACTCTAATTCTAGAAAACTCTAATTTACTCGGCTTGAAGCCAAAGTATTTCTTCAATTAAATATAAATTCTAAAAATAAGAATTACCTAAAATAATATTAATTAATAATTAAAATATAAATCCTAAATCTAACGGATGTCCAACATCAGGTCCGCCATCTTGAAAATAATTCGTCTCGAATTGAGAAAGTACTAAAGAACATGTGCTACATCAGGCCCGCCATCTTGAAGGAAGTCGTCTTCGAGTTCACCAAATATTGTAAATGACCCGTGATGTAATTTCAACTTTGTTGTAGTAATAGGTTCGTAAGACTTGTGAAAGTAATTGATTTTAGACTTATTTAAACTAAAAGTAGAGAAAATTTAAATCCAAATTTTTTTTATTTTTTTTTTAAGATTGAAAATAACCAAGACACTAGATTCCACTATTACACATGAATGAATGATGGTAAAAATTC
>JAJJMB010006510.1:0-185311 GCA_023531105.1 Papaver atlanticum | reverse complement strand
GACACTAGATTCCACTATTACACATGAATGAATGATGGTAAAAATTCCAAAACTCTAATTATTTTTAAAATCTCTTTTTCTTAATTCACAAATTATCATGCATATTTTCAAACATTAATTGTATCCCTTAAGCATAGATTATCTAACCAAAGTATAACCTATCTAATTGAATCACAACTAATTAGGAAAAATTATGCAAACAATTAAAATTCTACAAAGTAGTGATTGAGTGAATTATAAAATACAAATTAGAGAAAAATAGAATAGTTACCAATTATTCATGCATAAATAGCTTCCTCCGTGCCTTGATTACGCGAGAATTAGCTCATCATTATCATGGAAACATGCTCAAAATTCATCTTTATTAATGCTCAAAAATGGTTCACAAATGATGAAATGGGAGAAAAAATGAATAAAATCGGGTTTTGTAACACTTATATTTGTTACAAAATCAATTGTTACAGAAAACGATAAAGGAATACCGTCACTGGCACTGTTGAAGAACGACGGTCTTTAAGGGTCTTATGTTCTTCGTACCTTCTTCACCAGCAGAAAGCAGCAACTTCCTGTAACTTTTTTTTCTCGATTTTTTTATGCTCTAAACGTCTCCCTATTCTCTCCCTGAACTCCCTCCTCCTTCTATGAGTCTCCTATATCCTTTATATAGTCACAGGATCAAGAATACATTCGTAATAACTCAAAAATCTTCTCGATATCCAACCATTAACTCATGAATATTTTCTTTTCTGTTTTATGTTCTCACGCATCTTTTCGCAGTATACACGCTCCAACACTTCTTTTTTTGACTCCTTCAAACTTCTGCAGCAACCAAACTCTATCAAAACTCAATCAATGCATGTTCAAACACGCTGTATTCCGAGGTTGCATATTTTCTTCCCGACAAAAAATCATCCCAACTGAACGCATTAAAACACTCATACCACCATTGTTTGGGCATATCACGCTCATCCCAATCAAAATCAGTGATTGAATCTCACTGAAACTCCTCCAAAAATCCAACAGAAAAATCCGCAGAAAAATGGAATTTTTCCCGCAAAAATTATTTTTAAAAAGATGAAGAAGGGTGTCCCCCTAACAAGACCGGGTGTGCGAATAGCAGGTTCCCAACTGAGGTGCCCCTTATCCAAACTGAGAGTCCGAATAACAAATATCCCTTGGGTGCCTTTAGACAACTTTTCGAGCCAATTTTTTCCAAAAATGTTTATTGCCCAAAAATACCTACAAACACATAAAACACCATAATAAGTACAAAAATGGGTACTAACAATATATACAATAGAGATGAAAATAGACACATAAATGCGTCTATCAGTAAACTACCTCTAGTTACTTAGTTTCCTCAGTATCTCTGCATCTTTGACCTTTTATTCATGCACGTGAATTACAAGACATGATCCACTATCTTAAGTTGCTTCACTCCTTTTGATCGTACTCCAAACAACAAAGGAATGAAACTTTTTGGTAACCACTCCAATCAATATTTGGTAAAAGATGTATTGAGTTATCGAAAAAACCTCTTATGTTTAATCTAATAAACTCTTTTGTCGGGTAAGTTCAATCTGAACCAGTAACTTAGATTCAGATTCACAACTATCATATTCAGATACCGAAGAGTACCACCAAATGATAGTTGCGGATCAATACGACTTTCTTATTAGATAAATCTAATCTAAGTCGGATCCCATTCGATCAAGATATGTGCACGAAATTCACAAGATATGAAAACTAATAAGAAAAGTCTTCTTTGTCTTCAAATCTTCAATTGCCTTCTTAAACCTGAACAAACTTGAATCCTATAGTGATCAATCACATACAGAACGGATTTTGTTAACAATGGATTACCACAAGATGCTTTAGATCTAACAAATATTTTAAAAGATCCAGTCGATAATTTGATTTAGTTTGAGTGACCCTTATTCCTGAAGAGAAAGCTCTCAAGAATAATCAAACTAGGTGAAATCAAAGTTTCAACAACCGTTAGTCAATCAAATCGATAATAGAAAACTAAAATAACAATGCAATTATCTAGTTTCCCACCAACAGTACTCGTAGAGCTTCTTGATCCCACAGAAGTCTTTAAACGAGCGGTAATAAGAGATTTCGCCTAATTAGGGTACTTTCCTCTCCGGATAAATGGATCCACCGGAAAAAACATGAATGAAATTCGCCTGGCGCTTAGGATAGTTTGCAAGAAATGAAAACTCAACTATTTCTAGACCAAGGTTGTTTGGACTATAAGGAAATTCCAAAATCGAAAGTATTCTCAAGATATGCAATTAGTGCGAAATTCGGTTTTCCTATTCCCAATTAATGTCAAACCATATTTCTGAAATCTCTCATAGAAAACTTCTATTAATAATCTAGCACATTAACTAATAATCCTTTTCTGTAGTATATGCTTTAGATAAAAGCATATAAAATCAAAAATAATAATTAAATACTTTTCAATATTTTGGTTTGGGATCACCTTGAGCATCAAGGAATACCTTTGAAAAATAAATTATAAAGAGTTGTGCACATGTTCAAATAGTGTCGACATCTAGAAGTTTCTTTTCTTAACAAACCCTAATTCCTAATTCACACACAACATGAAGAAATATGTGAAATTTGGAAACTCGGTTTTGCTCATAGGACTTGTTAAACCATCACTCCCAATATAAGTTGTGACCGGTTATACCATGCTCCCCAATGTATAGGGGTGGGACTTAGGTTGATTGTGCGGGTTAGAAGGCTTGGCCGAGGCAGACCCGAGCTAAGAATCCTTTGCCCAGATTTCCCATCGAACCCGTGGAACCCATGGAGGTACTGCCCAAGTCCGCCCAAGTTATGTTCCTCGGGTTCCCTGGGTTCTTCGGGTTGGCCAAAGTTTCGTTGGACATACGAGTTTATTAATATGATAATAACAAATTTTAGTAATAATGAGATTTAATTGCTCCATTATCTCAAATTTCCAAATAACTGAAGATTATTTACAATAATATAAACTTTTTTGATATTGAATGATTAATGAGATAAATATAATTTATATCTTCATTATTAGATTTGAAGATAATATCTAAAATTACTCTAAATAGATAATAATACTAATTATAAAAATATTTTTATATAACTATATCATAGTTCTTCGGGTTGGGCGGGTTGCGTGAGTTAGAAATATTTGTTCCCATGCTTGCCCAAATTGAACTTGGTTTAATAGCTTGTGACCGGTTACACCTTGCTTCCCAAAGTAGCTTGTGACCTGTTACACCTTGATTCCCAAAGTAGCTTGTGACCGATTACACCTTACTTCCTAATGTGGCTTGTGACTAGATACACCTTGCTTCCCAAAGTAGCTTGTGACTGATTACAACTTACTACACACTATAGGCTATGACCGGTTATACCTTGATTCTCAACATAAGTCAAGATTGGTTCTACCTTGTCATCTTTTATTGGTCCTCCAAATATATCCAATGGGAGAACCGGACCAACACACTTATGATTTCCTTTTCGATTATGAAACAAGTTCATACATCTACTTCCTTAAAATGTAATAATACATAGTTTCCTTGGATGAAATCACACCTATATCCTATACATGATCAAGTAACTAAATACATGGATGATGTTGATGTCGTATTTACGAAGTTCAAAAGATAATACTTCGTAATTCATAATTTCGTGACACTTTGATCATAATAATATGACCAGGTCCAATACTATAGTTTCTTATGTATATAACTTCGCATGTTGTGTTTTCAATATAAAACGACTTGAAAGATATGTTAGGAATAGACACAAGATCAAGTCAATATTACTAACCTCGAGAAAAAGGATGAAAATGGGCTTAGGTGACAGTGAAAAACTGTCACCAAAATGATTATGCAACAGTTTTGAAAAATATCCCACTGTCACCAAAGCCTCTGTTACAAAAGGTCTTTAAGAAACAGTTACAGATTCATGGCTATAAGGTAACAGTTTCTTCATAAAACTGTCATTGTTGAAAACTTGCGGTAACATTTTCTGAATGAAACTGTCATGAGAAACTCTATTTCTTGCTCTAAGATGGCAGATTCTTAGTATACCTGTCACAATTGACAACATATAGCAATACTTTTTAAATAAAACTGCCATCGTAAAACCCCTTCCATGACACATTTTCTGTAAAACCGTCACAGTACACCCTCAACAGAAACATATTTTACATATAACTGTGATTGTATCATTAGATTTGCAATGAGTAAATGCTAAAATGATTCGTGATACTTTAAAGTGAAAGATAGAGCTAAAAAAACAAATTGTATTTCTTAAATACCTTGTTATCTCTGACACTCAAGAAGGTTCAACACAATAATAGAACCTGAGATAGATTTGAGTAAATAGATTATATCATTTATTTATTTTTCATTATAGTAGAAACCATTTCCTGAACTCTAATGCTCTAAAGTAGCTTCCACTACCTCAGATTTCTTGATCTTCAATGCTCTAAAGTAGCTTCGGCTTCCTCTTGATTGAAGGTCATGTTATCGTCAATATTAGAAGAATTTGTGTAGTCGCAGCCATCACTGTAAACTTTTCTGAAGCAAAGCACTCATACCTGCAAAGTATATCACGTTTCCAAATATTAAAAGATCGCCAAGACCAAAACTCCTTCATCCTAGGCCACATCAATTTTGTGAATAATGCATCCCATTGATTCAACTATTCAAAATGCAACAGAGAAGTGAAATATCACATTGATGTGAAACCATCTGTCTACTGTCTTGTAGTGTTGCAGTCATTTACTCTTATATCCAAAGAACTTTTAGATTATATTGAAAGATACTAAGGCTTACTTGAAACCAGATAATAACGTATTGGATGAAGAACTTCTTCGGGAAATTGATGTAGTTGCATACATATCCTGAAGCAAAGCTCTCGTAATTACCTGTACACATTGGAAAAAATCAAATTACCCATATAATAAGATAGGTAATAATTGTAAACACAATTTGACACACTGCATATACCACTGAACATGCCAAGTTAAGTCATCTTGTATCTCATCCCAGAAAATTTTGTGCTTTCTTAGAATGGAAGGAACAACATTTGATGAGAAATATATTACAATATAAACACAAAAAAGGATTTGTTTCGACAGCACCATCATGTTGAATTTTTCCTAGTACAAACCCTTAAGAGTAGTTAACCATGGACCAATGAAAATGAATAAATAGACAATATATATGCTTACTTCAAGCACTGTTGAGTATTCAAAATTTTGTTTCTTTATAGTAATATCTTTCACTTCAGCGTTAGCAAGTGGTCGAGAACCTGGGGCTTAGTATTTCTAAAGAAATAAGCAGTATAGTTCAAATTTTCATTGAATTAAACTAATGATAAAGAACTACTTAAATGCAAGTGTGACTCTACTTTTATTCCCTCTGTAATAACAATCACATGCCATCTAACGGTATAAGTGACACTTGGTGGGAAAAAAAAATCTAACCTTGTAGCTAAGCCCGCCCATGTGATCCTCTTGCAATCAAGATAGCTTCTTCTTTGCATTTTTTCCGCATATTGGCGCCACGAGGTCACTCTTCCTTTCCTCCGCATCTTAGAATATCTAGGATAGACTTTAAAAGCTGTTCAGCAATGGACCAAGAAGTAAGAATAGTCATCCCATCTGCACTCACTTGATCACTTGCTTCTGCAGTTATGACCTCAGCTAACAAAGCTTGGAATCGGGCGCACAACGCTAGGATGTCGACGACATTTTTAGGTCACATATCAAATATAGACACAATTAAAGTCAACCTACATGATAAAAAATACTGACCTATTAAAACAAATAAATGAAACCATAAACCATTTGGCCAATGGGCCTCCTCTTGGATGAGATATAATTAATAAAAACACCACTCAAGCTCCATAGGAAGAACACTAAACAAATGATACTTAGACAACTCACTAACCTCAAAGTCTTATCCTGACCAATCAAAGGATTCAAAGCCAACTTCGATGTAGGACAATTGAATCTGATTCCTACGAAAACTTGAGACAAAATATCTATTTTGACTAAAACAGATAAAAACCATGTTCCCTGCCATAAGAGATACCAGGCATAAAAACGACAAAAGCCATCGAATAACATTTATAATCTAAACTACCTGGCCTAACTCGGTCACACAATTACCTCATACAGTGACTGTACGTAATCTCGGAAAAACTGTTCTGCAGATTTGTCTATATCATAATTCCCTTAAGGATGTCTTTCAATTTTTTCTTTGATTAGGTCCAAGATGCCTAGAGAAATGCATAGAATATAATTTAATGAAATTAACCTAACGGAAAAATGAAGTCACAAATCCAAGTTTAAATCAGTTTGAATGCCTACACGTGCTGGAAAAAATTTATGCATAACAGTATCCATCCCAGACCAGCAGGAACTTGCATTTATGTCTCCTTTATTCCGCAGGATAGACTTGAAGCTAGATGTGGTAGCTGCTCTTAGTAGTGGAAAGTAACCAAATGTAATATGATAGGTGGAATGTAGCAGCATTTAAATTGTAAAGAAATGAACAACAAAAGAACTAAATGAACATTTAGTTTAGATGAAAATCACTTGCATATGGAAATTCTACCCGCTTCCACCTGTGCAGTATTTTATTCTGATAGATTATTATCAAACAATATTTCTCTATCTTCATACCCAACAAATTTGTATCTACCGTCATATCTTAGATAGACCTCTACATGAAATTCAACCAAAGAGAATATTTGAGAAAATAATTGATGTTACTGAACCATTAAAATGCAAGCTATTTTCTTAGTCAAAGAAGTGAAGTCTTCTACACAAACAGGAGAATAATTAGTGTTCTTTTCGGCAAAAAAAACTCTATTGAGAATCAAAATAAGGATCACATATCTCCTTTTGAAATTCAACCGTGAACACCAAATTAACAAATAGGGAATCAGAATAAGAAGCTCGAAACCCTAAAATATCAAATTAAAATGATCTTCTATCCAAAATTCGGGGTTCGTACAAAAAAATATAAAACTGAAAAAGTAAGATAAACCCAAATCATGAACTAGAAATTTAACTCATTAAAAACCGAAAACTTACATACCTTGTAAGAAATCACATACTTAATAATCGCGACCACCATCAAGAACCCAATCAAGTAACTCGATACCATGATTTTTCCTGAGAGGAAGAAATCCAGATATTTATGAGGTTTTCTAAAGGAGTTAAAGAAGAGAGCCTTAAAACTCGATTCATGTACACAAGAACAAAATGGAAAAATTTCACAGCAAGCGAGATATATAAAAGATTGAAGTAAAAAATAAAACCCTAGATTGCAGTAAAAGATTTTGCTAAAAGAAAATACCATGAGAAGAGAAAGAGAATTGATGAAATCTGCTTGTACAAAGATACGATCGACTTACTGAAAGAGATTAGGATCTTCATTTAATGAAAGTAAATAGATCGAGATGGGTGATGGTATTGAGAAATTGTGGTTAAGCTTCTTGTTTTGGGGTTTTCCAACAACAAAAATGAGAGGCGAAGGAGGGGTCAGAGACTCGAGATTTGAGAGACCCACTAACAAAACCGACCACCACTAATAGTTTTTTTAGATAAGTCAAACTGACAACATCGTGCGCCTGAAAATGCTTTATGGTAGATTATACGAACGGTTACAGTTTTTCATTAGAAGTGTCACTATAAATGGAAGTGGCGGTAATTCAAAGAACTGTTAGTTTTTATACAGAACAGTTATAATAGATTAAGAATAGTAACAGTTTTTAACTGTTATTATACAGCAGTGTACAGTGACCTTTTTCTACAAGAACTGTCGTTGTGTAATTGTACAGTAACAGTTTGAAAACTGTCACCATTGTTCACCATTATTGGTGTGAGTTTTAGTACGAAACTGTTACCTATATCTCCTAGGGTCTTTATTTGTAACAGTTGATTAGTGAACTGTCATGGTTTTGAATATTTAACTGTCACCAAAGCCCATATTTGTACTAGTGCTTGCAGTCGTTACTTCTTCACATTCTTCAGGTCTTTAGAGTAATACTTGTACGTCTCAACATTCCTAGACTTTCTAGTCTAACTTAAAAGAAGTTGACTCTAGTAAATAATCAAGCGATTGTAGATGAGTTTTGATACTAAAATATGACAACCAAACTTGACATACCAACACTTGGTGGGTTCAACCGAGCTATTCTCTCACATCCTCAAAATTTGAAGATTTATTCTTTTGATTGCGAAGCTGATGATATTCTTGTAAACTTGCTGCATTCTTACATACTCAAGGCCAGATGCAGCTTTATCGCCCACTAAAGCACGCTTTTCTTCTGCTAACGTGCGATTCTCATCTGTCATAGTTTGATTCAGCGCATCAGAATTGTGCAATAGCCTTGATAAATGGTTCACTTGAGAATTAAGCTTATCGACTTAACCGTCTAAATCATGATTTTCATCGTTCAAATTAGCAATGTGATCTCTAAGATATGATTTAGCAGCATTTAAATGATCCACTTGACTTCTCAAATTCACATTATCAACATTAGCATCTTCAACGGCAAATTGAAACTCGAAATGCTCATTCATGCATTCCACATTAATATCTTCGTATACGAATAACCTAAAATCAAGAACTGAAACAAAAGGAAAGGGAGTAAATGAATGCGAGAGATAAAATGATCTCACCTCGAAGCTCTCGATTCTTCGCAATAAGGTTAGTAACTTCTTCAGACTCAACAGTTAACTCTCCTTGCAGCTTGGACACGTTCCCTTGAAGTTTAGATACTTTTCCTTGAAGCTTGGAAATTTTCTCATTTTGATCCTAAATCAGAAGTTCAGCTTCGTAATATTTTTCCAACTGCACCAGGCGACGGAAACCCTCCTAAAAATTCATAAGGCATTATTAATAACAAAAGTAGCGCAATAAATAAAGAAAACTAAACGCGATAGTGTCTTACCAAATACTCCAAGGAACAATGTTGCCTTAGGCTAATAGCAGAGGTAATCTCATGTATGGCTTGCCTGTTTGGAGAAGACTTACAACATAATTTCTCCAATACATTGCACACTTTAGAAAGGTCAGGATCATTACTGGACGATTGAGAAGTATTGAATATCCTTGTGACAAACTCGGTATCAGCGAAAGTTTCCTCAAACAAAAGCTTTTGGCCCAATTAGTCGTTTATTCTTTGACAAGGGCATATCCTCACTCATGCAAGATGTATCATTGGTAATATTGACCTGCGAATCATTAGTGTTACGATTATCCTGTGGATTCACATAGGAACTCTTCTCCTTCGCAGAAGATTCGCCAACTGGAGACTCTTTCGCAATAGGAGGTTCAGTAACGGGTTCTTCAACAACGGGAATCCCATTTGCAGGAGTTTCAAGTTTATGGGTTTCCTTTGAAGGAGTAGAAGTTTTGGAGACTTCATCAGTAGGATGGAATGGATGATCTTCCCCTTTTCTTTTCCACAGAAGGTGGTTGGCCACCTGGTACATCCTCAATAGTACCAACTATCAAGTCTACACTCACTCGACTTTAGGAGCGCGACGTTGTATCTTGACTTTGGAATGAGAAGAACTCCCCAGTATTCACCTTCGCAAATCAAAGCAGATAATAAATAGAGACAACAATATTATTTTTTTCAAAATTCAAAATCACGCGAATTAGAATCTCTTACTCCTTTGGTTTCCGAAGCTGGTCTTTTGCGAGCACCCTTCTTCGGTGGACGAGCTTCAACACCATCAAGCTGAGAACATCGAAAATTTAGTTACATCACATGAAATATAAGAGAGAAATATGAAATAAAAAGGTGAAATTGAGAAAAATACATTATCAGGATTCTCAGACCAGTGAAAGGACCAAGGACTATAAGCATCAACTGGATGACCTTCATCAAGGCCTATGCGATCAGATCCATCATCAATTTTCCCCAAACTAAGGGACCTTCAAGAACCAAAGGAAATCACATCCATCCTTTATCGTTTGAAAAGCGAAGATTAGAGTTGTTGTTGCAATGAAAATCCACATTGGTCATGAGCTTCTCCTCCTTCTCGATCTTGGGTTATCAATTAAAGTGAATACCCCAGCGTGATTTTTGCGAGATTCAAAGTGTACAGTGCATTGCTCAAAAAAGGATTCCATAGTAAAGTCTGCGGGATTGTATGACTTCGCTAAAGCATGAAGATTGGAGCGCCCTTCGCCTGAGGCACGAGCAGAGAACTCGCGAAGAATGTGAATGCCGTTGCCGAATAATTGAAACACTCCTCGTTGTGGCTTCATGCGCGAAAGAACTTGATAAAAAAAAGGAATATTTGTATAATAAAGAGGAATAGGTAAACCTGCTTGAACTTTACCCAGTGTAATAATTATTCTATTCGCATTCCAATTCTCCTTTGTAAGCCAACTATAATCTAATTCTGTTGAAGGCGGATAATCTTTGGGAACTGAAAGTATAAATCCTTTCTATTCCAATTCTGCTTGGAATTCTGTCAAGGGTTTCTTATTCGATTTCGGCGGCATTTAGCTGAAAAACAGAGTAGTATGGGGATATAAGAAAAGTGGTGATAGAAATTCAAACAAGATGTAGCAGAGATTCAAATAGTGCCTAAGAACAAATTTTAGAACAGCAGCAGCAAATGATTAGAAACAAAAGAAAAACGAAAGACTGCAGAATCAAATCAATTTTAGCAAAACTAATTTACCTTGATGATGAATCGACAGTGAGAAAGGCGTCAGATTGGCTTGACATAAAATTGAATCGAAGATTCGGTAAAAATAGATGAAAAGGTTTTGCAGAGAAAGTGAAGAGAAGATAGAGAAGTGAAAGGATAGAAGAATAAAAGAATCAAAGAGATTAGGGTAAGCGAACCGGAGGAGGCGGATATATCAGATTTACTTGAATTGAATCTGATATATCAGATTTTTTTCTAGTAAATTTGGGTTTGTAATTGTGTAATAAACTTTTTCTGCTTTCAATAAAAATCACTTTGTGATTTAGATTTTAGGTTTTAGAATTTATTTTTATGTTTCTGTTCTTCTGTATACAATGGTTATTCTATGCCTTGTAATAATTTCAATTCTATTCCCCATTAGTGCGTTTTATTATAGCCTTTGTGCTCTTATATTGAAATCCGATGAGAAATTCAAGCATAGCTTTGAAGACGATCAATTCCGACATTATGATGGTCAGGCTTTATATAAAGAAGATCAATGGCTATCAGAATGGATCGTGAGTACAATGATTAGCGGAAACTACTTCTACAACGGATTTCATCTTATTGAAGAAGAAGCCTCTAAATGGTTGAAAATTAATCAAATACCATTAATCAGGTTAGTCTTTTCCGTTTTTCTTGGTTTCATGTAGATCAAAGAATTAACATTGTAGATTGATTGTATCAGTGTGCAATATACAATGATGAAATAGGAGGACATGTTTATCTACCACTTCTGTCATCTAACAATGCAAACCCAAATTTAAATGAGGTAATGGTTCGCGAGTTATAACCCCAAAGGTGTCACTATTCATCCATAAAAAAACCATCAAAACAAAAGTAACACAAAAACCCCAAAAAACAAAAGTAACACCAAAATCCCAAAGAATTTAATGAGACCAAAAACATCATTGAATTTGATGAAACCAATTTTGAAATTTGAGGTTTTTGTATCAGTTTTTAAAAAATTTGGGGTTTTGTATCCATTTTGTTTAATATGGAGTTGTAATGGATCCTAACATTTGAACAGAGTTTTTTGTACTCCAAATTTGGTCACCTTGGTGTTTTGTCACTAGTTGTGATGAGGTAATTTAGAGGAGGGATCCCCTCACATTGTTATTTTCACACTATCTCACACGTTTGAAGACATTTTTCTTAATCAAAATTAAACGGTAACGTATTTGAAAACAATATTTTGGGGATATGTTTGTCTTACAACGATCTACATATCCACAAAAAATGAGCTCATTCCGAAACGTATAACTCCACCATCTACTACTTTGAAAATTGACCATTGAAAGTCGACTAATTTTCAACCGTTAAAATTAAGATTGGTAGATGGTGAAGTTTAGTATTTCGGAATGAGCTCATTTTTTGTGAATATGTAGAGCTCATTTTTTAGGGGTTTTCTAAAGCCCCTCTTTCAAAAAAAAAAAAAAAAAAAAAAAAAAAAAAAATGCTTAAGATTCCGAGAATCCTAGGATAATTAATGTTCCGGGTTGCTAAAACTGGTTTAACCTTGTTGACAGCCGGATAATGTTGACCGGCCTGACCCGATTAGAATTGTTTGAAAAAAGTTGAAAAATAACCGCAGTTGGTCTCCAACGGTAATTAACCGCCAATTCCTGCACTTTGTTTTGTTATCATTCTTACACTCGTTGAAACAATCTTTTCTCACTCTCTGCATATTTCTCAACATAGAAATTTTTGCTGCATTTGATTTTCTTCTTCGATTGTTGAATGCCCGACTCAAGCACCAAATATTTGGTGCTTGGGGATTCCAAGGTTTTTGTGGCTTCTTTCTCTCTCTACAGTATCCAGAGGCCATTGGTGTGTTTCACCACCAATCGTCTCGCAAAATCCATAGCGCATAGAAAGAGAGGGAGAGGGGTTCTGTGGTTGCCTTGATTTTGAGTTACAGCAATGGGGGATGTGACAATGCCGGGTTATTCAAATGTAGAAGAAGACCCGCATGAAATGGACAGCGTTCTTCGATATTTAGAAGTTAATAGCCCAACTTTGAATCTCGATGAATTTGCTCCACAGGAAACCGGTCATGATGATGGAATGGTTAATAATCAGTGGGATTGGAATACTGATGACAATGAATATAATTATATCAATTCTCCTGATGTGGATTTTACCAATGGTGTAGAGGGTGCAACTCCTGGGTATGTTGGTGGTGACATGGGTGATGAAGTTGAGACGGATAATGTTGCTCCGTTTCCGGTTTGGCCTCCTGTCCAGACTCCATTCAATTGTAGTTACTGTCAAGTCCTTCGAGAAATCATCCACGAAAATGGTATGCTCAGTGAAATATCTTTGAATGTTGTGTGGTTCTATGAAATTTTTTACTTCTATGTGCATAACGTTTCTGATTTGGTCGTTTGATTAATATTTGTGTCCAGGCCCGAACAGTATGAAGCTTGAGATTCATGGAAGAATTGGTTTTATTTGCCATGCAATTCATGAGACGCGGACTAACGTTATCAATGGACCTCCTATTGTGCAAATGGTTGAGTAAGTTTTCATCTGACTTCCAGGCATTAGTATATGATGAATAGTCTCCTGCAGCCTGACATTGATCTTTCATTGGTTTTTTGCAGTTTCACAGTGCAAAGCTTGGAGAGTGTGAAGCAATTCATAGTTCACTACTGTCAGAACCGTGCTCGAGAAGGATATGTTTTAGTGCAAGATCCATTATGGGTTTACTATGATGCATTATGCTATGGACTCAACTGGTTCAATAACGTCGAACCAGATGAACCCAACCCTCCCCCAGGTACATTGCGAAATGTTTAGTAACTTGAATTTATTTTTACTTCTGAAATATATACATGCATTTTACAGGATGTGATAATTTTTCTGTTGATAGATAATACAGAGGCACATCATCCTCGAGCAGAGGAGGAAAATCGAACTCTAGCTGATACGAATGACGATGACGCTACAACTCCTAGGCCTAAGCCTGATCGCGCGACACAGGTAGCAGTTTTGGGTGTATGAACTCACACTAAGATTGCAAACTGCTTTGGGTGTTCTAAATTTACTGATCTTTTAATGTTGCAGAAGCGAAAGGTTAAGGCATTAACGCTAAACGACCTGACCAGATGGTTCCACGTTACGATGGTCCAAGCAGCCAAAGAACTACAAATATCCCTTACGGTAATCAAGAATAAATGCCGGCAATTTGGGGTGGAACGATGGCCACATCGAACGGTCGGAATGAAGATAAAATCTCTTTTAGTTTAGTATAACATGTTCTCCTTCCTCTTCATTGTCTTAACCTATGTTTTTAGTGTCAACAGGTAGAGAGCTACAATAATAAAATATCAATCTTGGAAAAAAGTATAAGAGAGGGAACCAGTAAACCAAATGCAAGCAGGGAGATTGAGAATTTAAGAAGAAAGCTTGACGACATCTATGCTTGCCGGCCGCAAAGGGACAACGCCTTGCCGCCAGCAATGGGATGATGAGGACGTCGATGACTAAAGATCAAATCTGGACACCATAATTAGCAATAACATGAATATTCACATTGGCAGTTCATGTCATGACATTTACAATTTTCTCTGCGCGTTGTGAATGGTTTGTAAGAATAATGCAACTGAAAATGGGTTAGTAACAGATTTTTCATTGCTGCTTTGAATAAAAAGAAAAAACATTACCGAAGTTGTTTTTCATTTCACAAAGAACTAATAAAAACCCATAGCTACATCTTTTTTATATGCTAACTTTTTTTCCCCTTAACTAACACGGAGGGGGCGATAAAAGGTTGCCATTTTGTTCACCCTAGAAGTTAGCTGCCCAATTGAGATGGCTCATTTGAGACTGTTGGTATGGACCAACTTGACCTCCAGGAGCCGCCCCAGGCACATTACCCCCCATCCCAGAAACCATGTGATGGGGGTTTCCTATCGGGGAAGGTTGTGGTGCCGGATGATACAATCCAGGAAATTGCACATGTGCAGCTTGTGGTGTAGCGCCGTTGTAAGAAGCATGTCCAGTGTGTGACTGCATGTATGGCCCATGTGGTGCTTGCCCTTGCATGTTGAAGTAGGGATTTGACTGCATTCCTGGAATCTCCCTTGGTGTCTGAATCCAAATTTCAGAAGTCTCTGCCTATAATATTTATCAAAATAGGATTAGGAAAATTCATACAAGTTTCCTTTCTCTTAATAAGCATTCTTTTGGTGAAATAGTTGAAAAAGAGAGGCAAAATTAAAAACCGACAGTGATACCACCATCTTTATTTCAACCCTTCCGAGATTAAAAACTATGCTACCAATAATGCTAGTGAGTTAAAAACTCCAATAATTTCAAGCAACGCTATGATAAAAACAGGCTCGCACACAACCCCTCCTTCCTGAATTAGCATACCAGCAAAAGATCTCTGGAAACTTATGATCATGACTTATAATCCCAGGGGTTTATAAATCCCTTTTCCATATATACCATTGGGGACACGCGAATCCTATGGCACTCATTCCCCATTCTAGATTAAACTACAATGCCACTCCTCAAAATAGCTGCTCCGTGTTCAGTCCAACAAATAACTAAGCTAATGCAAGCTGAGTAGTGAACGTCATAACAAAAACTAACAGCACTGAAAGAAAAGAACAAATACCTGAGGATTTGTAATATAAATGCTGCTTGCATCTTTGTACTTGAGCCTGGCTGAATCCTCAAGTCCACTACCAACCCCGATTGGGCCCTGGGCATTCATAGGATATCCGCCTGGATTCGCAAAATTTCCAAACCCTGAAGGATGATTACCGGCAGGAATGGGTTTAAATTGTTGGGTTCCGTATTTGAGACCAGTGGCAGCCATGTGTGAGCTGGTTCCTGGCATCAGCAAGTAGCTGCTGCCATTTGGAGGATGGGCATAGGTAGGGTTACTGGAATAACTGGGCACCATAGGAGGTACATACATGGGAGAGATAAACTGGCGGTACGGCATGAAATTTGGGTAATGGGAAACATGAACTTGTGGATACATTTGTGGGACAGGTTGTTGTTGCATCATTGCCACGGTGGATGCAGGGATGCTATTCGCTACATGCGAAGTCAGGGCCTACAAATCAAAGAAACTTCATCATTTTAATGCACTAGCGCAGTCCAAAAACTTAACGAAATTTTTAAGGATATCATGCTAAGGGTGAAGGAAAGACTTCAAATACCTCTTGTTGTGGCAATACTTGGTCCTGTGCAGATTCATCCATTGCTGATCTGTAGAATCGCATATCATAAGCAGCTTGCGGGTCATACACCTGAATGTGACAAGGAAAGGAATATTTAGAATCTAGTATTAACCACAACATCCTTGCTCAATAACCAATGCGATGAACCACAGTTTTCCTGGTAGTTACTTCCTACTCTAATAAAGTGGAGGTTTAAGGTTTAATTAAGAAAAAAACTGCAGCTAAGAACTTGAGATGACTCACTTGGAAACTTGACACTTCAGAGGGGCCATGATGTTCTTGTGGCTCGGCTGGTGTATATGACGTGCTACTATTTCGAACCAGTCCAATGTCGACATAGCTTTCTAAATTCCTTGGACTTGTAGACATGTTATTTTCAGGCAAAGGACGCTCAGCAGACTCATGAGCCGATGCTGGAGAATCAGATTCGGAATTCCTTGATGGAGCATCTAATATATCAATCTGGTTCACATCTTCAGTTGAAGCCGGAGGAGCCGAAACACTGCAATTCGTGTTTTAAACATTTAGCAGTTTTCGAAGAGATAAATTTTTCAATAATGAGAAAAAACTGATGGCATGCAGAAAATCTCCAGAAAACCGTGTGTGTTTGTATGCCTACATGGGAATATCGATAATCCATGTGCTAATCATAGTCAAGTTACCTGTAACCCAGTCAGATGATATGTTGCAATCAAATGCAGTAAAAAAGCTATAACTAGACCAAAACGCCTTTTTGGTTAGGATTATGTGATTATGTCCACAGAAGATGTCACCAACAGCCAATCCATGGGGTATCAAAATGATGACAGTGAAATGCCATAACAAGAAAAGCTCTTGAAGACTTGAACTTACCCTTCAGATGGTTCGGCATTCGGCTGTTCTGCACCTACAAATGACTGAAACCCAGATGCAACAAAACTATTGCTGGAGTCGAAGGTCCCAAAGGTAAGGTGAGATCGATCTGCCTCAGGAACTCGGAGGTGCTCAGGAATGATCACATGCTGATTCTCAAATATATTCACTTCTGGGAGCTTCTCCTGCAAATCAACTGCCTCCTTTGTCAAGCCTGCTGAATTCTTGGGGGAACGTGCAACAGAGGTGCTTGTTTTCCCAATGACTCCAGGATTGGCAACCCTAGACTTTTGACTTGTTTTTCGTTTCCATGCCTTATTGGCCTGGGGAGCTGCAAGCACGAACGGTGGTTATTACTTGAATAAAAAATGGCATTTTATTTTATTTTTGTTATAAAAATTGAATATCCATGCTTCATTAAAGTAATGACAACACGTTCAGGCAAGGTTTTAAAAAGCGAAAGCGTGGGGCGAAGCGCTCTCATACTAAAGCGTAAAGCACTGCGAAAACGTAGTGCGAAAGCGAGCTTTTTAAAATATATAAATAAGAAGTTGTCAACCAAATAAAAGAAGACTAGGAAGTAGTTCAGACATAATAAAGAAACAATTGAACTAACTAAGCATATGGCATACTGATACTGCCTATTCTACCCAAGAGCTATTTTAATATACTAGCCAGGAATGTCTGCATCATTCTTATCATCATGTAGACAGTCATCTTATTATGATCATTATGCCCCATCAATTAGGTTTATTAGTATTTAGTTAGAAAACGTGAAACAGGCTCTACTGGGCTTCAAAGGCCAGCTTTTTATTTTCTAATATAAGCCAATTCGTAAAGCGGCGCTCTAGAAGGGCCTGGGACCTGAAGCGCAAAAAAGCGCCCAAAAACGCGCCCCATAAACGCCTTTTTAAACCATGAGTTCAGGTGTCTTGACAACCGGTACGAGGTATATTAAGTTAGAAGGTACCTTTTTGATGGCCAGCAACTGGCTGATGTGCTTTACCACTACTGGAGAACGATCTGCTGCTAACGGTACCACTAGAAACAGTTGGCTGACTAACTTGGTCAGTTTTGTTTAGTGCAGTAGAGGTTTCAATTGAGCCAGATGACACGGTAACATCTTTTCCCAGAGATGAATTTGAAGGTGTAATTGTTGGATTTTTAGGCATATTTGCAGAAGGCTGTTTGCGTACACCAACAACTCCAACTTCACGTTTGATAGCCCCCACGGCGCCAGAAAATCGGGAATCGGGAGAAGGCACATGAACAGGATCCGAGGATGATGAATACACTCCAACTACAGAATTTGTAGTTGTTGATGCTGAAGAACGAGGTCGAGAATCGTACGGCTTTGAATTCTGCACCCGCGAACCCGGGCTGCGGATAGTGGTTCTAATCTGAGCGAACACCTCTTTCCCCTGCGTCCCATTTGAATATACATCTTGAGCATGTCTGCCAGAGCCAGAGGGTCCATTATGAGCTGCAGTTGGCTTTGTGCCTTCCTTATTTCTAGTACCTGCTGCATCCCTATGATCAACTCGAACCCCGATACTGTAAAATTAGATACCATCAGTAATAGACCTCAACATATAACACGCTTCCAGATACAAGCCTGACAGAAAAGAGTGAGACTAGAGGTACCTCTTCTCAGAAGCATTAGGTGCCACCTGTGTGTTAGACGAAGTCGAACACTGAACTGATCCCGGCTTTGTCTCTGTAGGTGAGTTTTGATTAACTCTGTTATCTCTGACAATACGAAACTCTCGGCTAGTTCCTGCATCAAGTCAGATTCAGTCAATCAGTAAAGACACCAGTAACCAAGATTGTTTGTCAATATTCCTCAAGTTTAAGACAATATTACTTTGTTAAAGACACCATATTTTACACACGAGAGCACTTTGGTTAGCATCAAGTTGGATACCTTCAGGTTGTATAACCCAAGGTATTTTCAGTTGAATGATATAAAAATAGGGTAAACAATCAGTGACAAACCAGCAAGATAAATGCAGAACTGTGAAGGACTATCAATCACGTGACATGTTTAAAAGCATCTAAAAGCTCATAAAAATCTGAGATGCGGGTATAAAATAAGTGACCCTCTTCCCATTAGGTCACTAATTTCCAAAGGATGAAGAAAACATTCTGAGTAACATTATTCATAAACGAATTGTGCAGGCTAAACGTAACCTAATAATATGCAAGAACAGGAACCATTAAAGGAACATGTGTAGAAGCAAATGAGCATCAAACTAAACATGCGCAATAACGAATGTTAGAGTGTAATTCAGTTTTATACCAGATTGAATATTATGATTGTATCCCCCTCTTCGAGAATTGCGATTTGTAGGTGGTTGAGATCTTGTCACTACCACTTTATGCTCAGGCTCTGTTCTTGGCTCTGCAGGACGCCTGAAACCTGTATTCTCTACAGAACGCCTGAAACCTGTATTCTCTGCAGGACGCCTGAAACCTGTATTCTGATATCAAATGTGTTTTAGTTTATAGCCAAATGCTTATTTGCTTATACAAAATAAACCATTTTGAACACCGAATATATTTTTACAACAGGAGTTTTTTTATAAAAGAAAGATTAGAAATAAGTAACATGACTAAATATCAACAATCTAGAAGTGACCATTGGCGAAAATTTGTAGTTAAGAGGTTTATCAATCAAATAGTCGAGCTTACTATCGAATGTGTATAAATGGTAGTATGGATTTCAATATGACTAAGTTGTGCTGGTCCACGTCTATTTTTCTATTGTCTTCCTTTCGCATTCAACCCCTCAGTTCACAAGGCTGACTATAAAGCAATCAAAATTCGCATAACAAGGCTGACTATAAAGCAATCAAAAGTCGCATAACTTTGAGCAGTACATACTTAAGGGGGAACAGCAAACAGAATATCCATGTTACTCTCTTGAGGACCATTAAATAATGAGCTTACATAATAAACACACACTTAACCACATCATATGACTACTAACGACGAATCAAGCAATCTGGAACGAGAAAACAACAATAATTCAACGCAGCATACCTCTTTCTTCTTGTCTCTTCTCCTCGTAACTACATGAAACGGATCTGTGCAGCATATGATAAATTTAAAATCAGTGAAAAAGCAAGCAAGAAAAATACGCAAAAAAATTGTTCTACAAAGAAAACTTCCATGAGGTATACCCAATTAAGATGGGTTCAGCAAACAAAGATAAAAACTATTTACAGTACACAAGCATGCCTATTCATCAAAAGGTAACACCACCAGGCATAAGAAATATATTAAGGACTTAAAAGGAGTTCCATGAACATCTGCCGCAGAACAAAAGAACCCAAGACAAGGAATCCCCGAGATATCACAGGTCAAACAAACACAAAAAAGAAAAATGTATGTCATAAGCCCACAAGCGAGTTCTATGCTCTGTGAGGGGAGGGGAGGGAATCCATTGAATCCACATCTTATGCTCACATAGTAGTAGAGTTCATGAAAGTCAGTAGGTAACGACAGATGAGAATGTGCCTCAAAAATCACCCCCACTGACCTAGCCTACATTCCCCTGCATCATTATGTAATCCATAAAACAACCCCCATTAAACCTACAAACCTCTTCCCCTTCATGTACTCCCACTCAATATTCTCATAATCCAAACAGCTAACACCCACTCTTCACAATCGATGAAACTAACTTCTAGGGCATAATATAAACACAATCAGTTAAACCCTAATTTCCCAAAAATTACAGCACAACATCACATTTTTCACAGCTTCTACAACATGGGTTTTCAAAATCTAACATTAGCATGCACTATTTAGGTCAAAAACAATCTTTCTAGGTCAAAAAATTTCCTCAAACAAAATTTTCAATTTCTAGGGCACAAAAACAAAAAACCCACCCAAAATCAAAACCATGCAAACTTGTCACAACAAAGGGTTTTACCTTGATATAACAATTTCTGTGAAGTTTCATTAGGATCCATGTTAGTTTCTTTAAGCATAGAATAGATATCAGCATCAGAATGATTCCCAAATATTTCTTTAATTGATTTTATAGTTTCCTTTATAGGTTCTGATAACATTGGAGTTCCTTCTGTTGATGTTGTTTCACCGCCTTCTTCCAATCTTGAGCCACCACCAGAAACCACCATGGTTTTTTTTTCAATCAATCACTAAAAACTGAACCCTAGAAAAAAAAAAAAAAAAAAAAAAAAACGGAAAGAGGTTTTATTATATGAAACCAACGATGAAGTGAAGGAAAGGGGTTTCCGGAATCACATCCGTCGGCAAAATAAACCGACAAAAACGGCTGAGAGAAGAAGAGGAGGAGGTGGTGGAGAAGACGAAGCAGCGAGGGTTTTGAAAATTATTTTACCAGGGAAGACTCTCAACTCCGAAAGTATATACTACCACTCTCCAATAAAACGTTTTTTCCTTTTTCGGTTTTTGGAAAGTCTACTTATATGTTGACCTATTTTTAGGCACTTACAACCGTGCTATGGCCCATGGTATTGAAATTTGGAACCGTTTGATGGATGAAGTTGTTTATAGCGCGTTCGGATACAAGAAGTAGAAGTTAGATCCAAAAATATTTTGTTTCACAAAAATAATCTTTTTGTTCTCAAAAATCGTTCTGGAATTTTATACCCAGAGGTCCCAAATTAAGTTCTTGTATTTTAACTTCAAAAAATCGAGAAACTACTTCTACATACACATCCAAACAGGCTATTAATGGTAAGCAGCGAATGAATGCATTTGGCATTATACTTAGGACTGTATCTAATCCAATATGCGGGTGGACTATAAAGTTAGTATATTCTGATACTACCACTCTCAAAACAAATTTTAAGTGATTTTTTCTTTTCCGGTTTTTCGAAAGTCTACTTATATCCATGGCCCTTGGCATTAAAATTTGAGACTATTTGATAGATAAAATTGTTTAGGGGTGAGCAGGAGATATGATTCATTGGATTTGGCACTATCTGTAAGACCGTATCCAATCCAATATATGACGGATTACAAAATTAGCATATGTGTTCATTCTGGTATTCTGATATTTATTGATAGAAAAATGGCGTATTGGATGTGGGTGGATTCGGTGGATTCTTTTAGTTATTGTTCAGAAAAATGATGGAAGTAGAATTAAGAAATATAGTATTCTTTAAATATAATTTAACGTGTAATTAATAAGAAATAGTTACATGCTTCTGTGATGGGAAATCCTTATAAGGCATATATCCAATCACATTCATGCATTTATACTAAACACTCTAAATAGACATAAATGTAATTGTGGTTGACTTAGTGGGTGTAGGTGTCCGCCAGATATTTAAGTCAGCATCTACATCCAATCCAAAATCCATTGAATTTCTAAAATTGCACCAGCATCCAACACATTAATGTACGAGTCACCTACGAACTCGGAGAAAACAGGGTGGGAAGGATCGGATAGGTTGTTTGGGTGAAAAGCTCTCAACGCTGCTGAAACCCCATATGCATCGGTCATACATTAAATATTTTTGAATAAGCTTACACAACAAGCTAAAAACATTCGAATAATCTCAAGCCCATTTCATCAAGCCATAGCCAGACATAGAGTAGGTCGGCAAATAGAAAAGTTTGACAAATAAAAAGGAAAAATTATATGAAAAAAAAAATGGTCACCAGAGAAGTGTCAACTTACCAAGGAAAGAAAATAAAAAACTAGCAATTAGCCATTGTCAGTCAATACTTTATAATAACGAACTCGCATATTCAACTAGCTAGGGCCTCAAAGATCTTAGTAGGTATAGCCAAATAAAAAGAGTAGATTTTACAGGAATGATAGGTTGATTTACATTTCTTATTTTATGACCATACAACTGAGTATTTCTTTCGCACCATACTGTCCACCAGACTGCAAATGGAATAAAACCCTAAAACATCCTTTTCATATTCTTACTTTTTCTATTAGGCCATTTCCAAAGAGTATACGTATTATCAGCAAATACCAATCATACCAAAATATGCTAAGAAATAATTCCATATAATCTTGTAGAATCAAGATTGACTGCTTCAATAATCATTGTCTTAATTGATTTTATTCAATGAGTTTCATATCTAATATGTATAGGTATCATAAATTTAAATGGAAGAACCTTGACTCAGATTAAACTACCCTTTTATCGATTTTTATCATATAATTCTCCTTAATTGTGTGGTTGATAAACATATGGGAGATTTTTACCAGATCAACTCCTAACAAATATTCTACTAGGATATTTAGTATTTCAATGTCTGTAGGGAATGGAAGTTCTGCCCAGATGTTTCACAAAGTAACTGTGGATTAGTTGTTAGATTATTGCGCGGTTGAACCCACAAGTTTTGCTATCTCAAGTTGTTGTCAATGTTAGGTGATGAAATCTATATCTTGATTTCTAGTCAACTAAGTCAAGTCTCGGACTAGGTTAGAATTATAGTTGAGTATCAGAGATCACCTTTGAAAACCTAACCCGGTTCACGAACCGTAACACCCTGGCTCATGAACAAGCCATGCGGTTCATGAACCGTTTTTCCAACTGTCCCGAAAATGTTTATCAGATGCTTAAAGACTTATTATTTTAATATGTTTCGAATTTCTAGAACTCTCTCAAACACTTCTGAGACTTCATTGATCACTTAAACACTTATGTGTGTTTATCATTTAAATTATTAGGTGTTTAAATGAACATCAAATAGCTTTTAGTTCTTTGGCTAACTTGCCAGACTGAACAGTTATTATATACGATTTCGTAACCGGACCTATGTGACCTAATGTGTTTGCGTGATTCTCAAGTTATCTTAGCTTGAATTCTAAGCAACCCCTGGTTTTTGAAAACTGTAAATAGAAATGCTCTTTCAACTGGAAAATTTATCCCAGATACTTTGTGTACTGGTTGATTTTAAAGTCGTCCTCTATTGACCTAGGTTTCCTCTGTGGAACATTATTAGGTCTACGACTAAAAGACTTTGCTTGGGGGATTCGTGAAGGCGGATCCAACTATCTTTACCTTGATAGTTCGTGAATCCTGATCTTGTTTTTCTGTTATCGAGGTTTTAATAATCTCTTTCATGTAAGAGAGATAATAATCGCAAAGTTCTCTTCGTCTCAGACTTTATGATTCCTCAAGGTAGATATCTAAAGACTGATCTTAATTGATCCTTCGAAGATTGTTCTTGAGAGGTGTTTAAGAATTTAGGCTTTTCTTCGGGAGTCCTAAGTTCCGTATTTGTGAGGTTATCTAGCTTTCTCTATTGCAAACAAATTTCCACACCTTGATCTTTGATCTAAACGGGAATCAAATATGCTTATCTGCTAGAGGCAGATTAGTATCAAAAGTCTTCACTTTGGTTAAAGAAACTCTTAGGATGTAAAGGACGTCAGCTAAGGGAATCAAGTACGTAGAGCCTTGCAAGGTTCAAGAGACGTAAGGAGCGTGACTGTAATTGAATAACTTGGAGGGTGGATTCCGTCTCAACTATATTCCAGTTCGAAGTCTGATAGTAGGTTAGGGTCTGTAGCGGCTTAATACAGTGTGATATTCAATCTGGACGAGGTCCCGGGGTTTTTCTTCTATTACTGTTTCCTCGTTAACAAAATTTCTGGTGTCTTGTGTTTTTCCTTTTCCGCATTATATTGTTTATCTTTATATTGGACTTACACGGGTTTGTACGTATTCAATCTAAGTAGATACGTCCGCTTAATTATAACCGATTAAGAGAATTGTTTCTTGTAGAATTCGTATCTTAAAAAATAGATAACTCGTTTATCACTTCGCAGAATCCCAATTAAATTATTTGGATACGACTAGGTTGATCTTGGATATTGATTTCTGAGATCGTCCAAGTACTATGCTTAACAATCAGGTTCATGGACCTTGTGTCAATATACATATTGATTGAGTAAAGGTTGAGATTTAAATTTTATATACATATTGTCAAGGATCATTCAGTTGGTCTACTTGCTATTGTATTAAGTTTTATCTATATAAGTTACCGAACGAAAAAGTTGGGTGTATTTGGTATCCCCTATGTTTTATTAGTCTATTCGGTCCCAACTACACAAGGTTGTACTATAGGAAATAGTGTAGTGGCTTAATTCATTGAATACTCAAAATGAATCTAGGTCTCGGGGCTTTTCTACAATATTATAGTTTTTCTCGTTAGCAAAATTCTAGTGTGTATGCTCTATTTTATTTCCGTAGTATAATTGTTTATATTATACTGCACTTATACTATAATCATACCTTGATTGATCTTATGATCAGTTCCTTGTCGAACTTAGTTAAAATCAAAGTCAGCTTATTGGTTTGATCTTTATAGTTTCGAAAAGATTAACTACACAAGGTGTACTTATATAGATTAAAAGCACAATATTTGGTGGTGTACTCGGGATTCTCATTTTTCAGTATGGATTCATTATTAATGTATCTTAATATTGTTCATGTATTCTCGTGTGGTTACGTTTCTCTGTTGTTTTTTTGCTCCAAAGGGAACAAATTATTTTTCCCCTTATTAAAAATAAATTGCACAAACTTTTAACAATAAAGAAAATTATTTTCAATATTATAGCTAAACAAAAAATATATAGCTAAATAATTTTCTTACAAAGTTAATTAAAAATCTTTACCTTTCATGTATTTTTAGATGCGAACTATATAATGATAACAAACATATTCTTGTGTTGTATCTTCTAAATCTGTAAGAAACAACGATTGCGTTAATTTATGCAATTTTTCATTTAGATATGTCCAACTATACATAATAACTATTTCCTAAATATAGTTAGTTGATCATGAGGGTTAGTTGAAAAGGACACAAAAAATGGTGTGGAAAGTGAGAAGATGCAAAAATGTGACTTCGAAACGAGCAAATACTCCGCAAGAAGTGCCAAGGCGATGAAGTTGCGCAAAGCAGCAAAGAATCATTAGGTATTAGACTCGTAAAGAATAAAATTCATAGAAGACTAATTGCAGACATCTGTTTTGATCATGAAAATCCCTATTATGCAGTTGTTTACATATATTGCCATATGCTTAATTTAATTATGCAGAATATCATGTTTTGATTATAAAACTCACTAATATGCAATTGTTTAATTACATATATTGTTACGATACATAATCAATTGAGTTCAATCAATATTTCAAGTCTCCTTATAAATCTGATTATTTAGTATTATACACGATTCAGAATTTATAATTTGTAGCATCAATAAAATCCTTCTTCCAAATTTTGAAAATTATACTTAGGCTTTTGAAAAGATTGGTGGTGGTTCCAATAAAAAAAAATGTGGTTTTCATGTTGGTGGTGAAGAGATACATATTTGTCCTTAACATCATGTCTTGACCGTTGTTTGAAAACGGTTGTGGTGGTGAAAAAAACAGAGATAGTGTATTGCAAAACGAACTGAATCTCTTAGAATATACTATTTGTTGTATAATCAATCTTTGTCTCATATTAAAGAATTGAAGATGGATAAGTTGACTACATTATCTCATGATATCTAATTTCATTTTGTATTTTATCGTTGCTGCATTATTTTAAACAAGGGTCAATAGGAGGCTATAGATTATCTAACATTTGATTATGGGCGTTTCTCTACATTCAGTTAGGAGTGGAGTGAGTTGATAGTTGTTCTCATTGTAGATGAGCAGCATCTCAATCCAATCTCACCAGTGGCACCAATGCAAGTTATATCCTCCAATTAAGATCAACAACACTTAGTATGGCTTATTATAACAAAAGAGTGAAGATAATAAGGATTGATATAAATTGACTCACAAAGTAAACACAATTCTTCATCTTCTTCTTCTTTTACATGTTGGATTTGAGCAACAATCCTTTCATCTTCTTCAATTCTATAAAGATCATAATTAAAATAGTAATCTAATATATCTTCTGAATCCATGAATTCTTGTTTGAGAAATAAAGAGAGGAGGCGATGTAGAAAAAGAAATAGAGAAGGAAATACAGACAGAACTGGTCAAGCGGCTTGCATATGAGTTCCTGCAAGTTATAAACTCTGATCATTCCTAATCTTCTAATGTAACTATGAAAACTTTGTTAACATTGGACTAGGTTGAGGGGAGTCATCATGGGTCAGATATTGATTTATTTTTATTTTTGAATAACAATAGAAGATAAAAGTGTACATAGGTTCCTGAGACTGTAAATGGATTTTGTATTTCTATTTTTCTATTGTTTTGTCTTGAATACAATTTTATGAATACAATAAAAGATAAAAGTGTACATGTTTTTGTAATATTATTTGTGTATTTTTTTTGGGCCCAGCTTGTTGCTAGGTTACCAACCAAAGCCTTGTACGAATCCTAATTCATAGAAGATATTTTTTTGAATTATAATTATTTTATTTTATTTTTGGGAACAAGGGTTTCTATTATTACTTTACTCTACTCTCTACATCAATTTTGAGATTTCTTTCCCTAAATCCTTGATATTTACAGTTAAAATCCTTGATAATTAAACAATGTCATGAGATATATGAACAAATCCATAAAAATATGGATAAGTAATCGATATAAGGTTTTTCGTATTTTGAATCATTAGGGAAGGTATAATGCATATATGCAAATCTTAGGTTGGGGTGAAAGCATGATATAACTCTAAAACCCAATTACTACATATTAGAAGTCAACATAAGTTTCCAACGCATATGTTAACTACATATTAACAACGTGTATTTTTTCGAAATCAAAAGTATACTAATCTGATTACAACGTAATCAGACCAATTCTCGGACCAAACACAAGCTAAAATCTCGTAATTCAATTTTATAGAAATTGGATTTAACTTAAAAACCAAATTTGGATTGTGTTACTCATCGGGTGCAAAAGAATCCGATTAGAGGGAAAGCAACATCAAAAGACTTATATACCCTTTAAAAACCATATTCGTTAGAAATAAAGATATCATCTCTCAAGTTTTACCAAAAGAATTTGCATTTTGTTGGCAACACGGGGAAACCTTAGCTCTTTTCTATTTTTTAAAATAAATCATAAAAGAATAAATTGAGATACTTTCTAGACTTTGTTTTTGTGACTGATTCAATTTGGGGTTCATGAATGTGTTGATATTTAGAAATTAGGGTTTGAGAAGACCTAGAAATTAGGACTTGATAAACATTCGGTTTAACTTGCGAATTAACCCAGTCGGTTAAGATTTAAGAATAAAATCGGATTTTCTCGAACTTTTTGTATTAGTAAGATACTGAAAACTTATTTGAGGTGATTAAAGATCAATACCTAAAGATTTTCAAACTTACTTTATGATGTTAAAGTCATAGTAAATTTGAATTAATAAATTTGAGGTGAAACTTATTAGAAGATTCTCATATCTTGATTCCTTTGTTATAATTAATAAAATTAATCACTGGAAAATCTTTGACCAAAAATGCACTTTATTTAAACAAGTACCCCTTCAATTCTTTCTTTTTAAGCTAGTGACCAGTTATGTTTCCGTGGTTCTTCGATTGATATCTTGTTCTAAAGACACGCACAGTTCTTATGTTAAAATATTTATAATTTATGATTGAAAAAAACTCAAAATATCAAAAGTGAAACTCAAAGTTTTTCAAAAGAAAAGTCGGCATATTAAAAATAAATTTTCAATGTTGACTACAAGACCTTAAATCGATGTCTGATTGAAAAAAATTCCAACTAAAAAGAATATTATCAGTTGAAACACCTTTAAAAATGTTTAAATTAGAACATGAAAGAATATAATGGCATTTTTACTGTAAAGCATCGCTCGGTCAAACTTACAAGTTGATCAAAACTACATCTTGATTTATAGTCTACTAAGGTAAGTCTCTGACTTGGAATAGAGCATGGTAGTTTATTATCATAATTCACCAATCGACCTTGAAGATTGAAGACCGAAGAACAACGAAGACATCCACATCAGCATAGGTATGTAAATACTGACTATCCTATTTACTCATATAATGTAGTACCATTTTATCTACTGAGACATATCGTATGACTTTATTATTATGATGAACATTGCAAAGAAGAATACAAGCAATATAGAACTTGTTGCATAATTTATTGAGAAGAATTCATTGCTCGAAATATTGCATTTGCATAATAATTTCATAATTACACGTCAAGTTAGTTTTTATGTTCACAAACTGGTTTGCTCAGTTTGGAAACTTGAACTTATAAATAAAAAAAACTTGATTAATTAAATCTCAATTAACTCGCGTACATGAACTAATTTTGTCAGTTCACAAATTGGTCGATTTAATATGCTTCTGGATACTTTTTGTATATCTAGTTAATTTTAAGAGTTCTGTGTAGAATTTTTGTTATTTAAGTAAACGAACAGTTTTGGACAGTTTGAGAACTTATTCATACCAAAAGATCCTGAAGTTACGAGACTCATAAATATTCACGAACTGTTTTGGGTTGTTCACGAACTGTTTCGATCTTGTGATATTATACTCAAACTTATGCTTGTCGGTTACATAATTTGTCTGTAAAACAGTATCTACATTTCTATTCTGTAATCATCATTTTTTCCTCAAATTTTGAAAGTAAGCAAAACACTCAATTGATTCTGATTTTATTTCGGTTCAATATTGGACCGCCGATATATGTTCCTCAGTCAAATATCGCTTTGTTTGTAAGATTAAAATTGTTCCATTACAATTTTAACAATTGAAAATCATATGATGCAAAAGACTAATACATTTTTTCCAGATTTTAATCTAATTAGAATTTTTAATGAAACATAGGTCAAAAACATTACATAACAATAGTTGGGAGCTTAGCAACAAGCTGGGCCCCAACCCATTTTAGAATAGCTACACCTAATCCGTGAAAAATAAAATTGCCTAATTTAGAATTAACGTCGTTCCTAGCAAGGAAGTTCATCAACCGCCTCAAGAAAACCATAGTCTCTTCACCAAGTTCGCATAAGGTCGTAAAAGCCAAGGTGCCAAAACCATAGCCATGAGCAGAAAAAATATCAAGATATTTGCTTCGTTTACGCTCCATAGCACGACTCACACCCAACCCTGGAGCAAAATGTTGCAGATCATTTCCAGTGAAAGGTGAAACACCAGTCACATCAAAGCAGGTATCACGATCGTTTTCCCAGTTGTGGACTAGGATATCAGCTGGCCTAGCCTTACAACCATCACGAGATAAAAAAACCCAAGGAAGCCTCAGTTTGGATTGAACCCCGACCCTAAAACAGATATCAGCGAAGGTGTCACGAACAAGGTCATGACATAATTTGAGACCAACTGGGACAAGGCATGATCCCCAAAAAAATTATATCTGGGACAAGGACTATCCTTAACAAAGAATGGAACTCCAATCCTATATCCAAAAACGACACTAAATTTTCTAGACCGAATCTTCTGGCCTAAATTATCTATTGGGATGGCCAGCTGATAATCTTGTTTATGCTTTGTCTTGTTATTCTTCCCAAAAGCCAGGTCACGCTTAGTCATATTGTACTTAGTGGACATCTTTTTCATCACAGCGTCGAAGTATGTCATTGCCAGTTTTCTCATGGGATAGGGGGTAGTATCATTAACGCAAAAGGAAGAAGAATCGAGACCACAAGCACAAGAAAAAGCATCCAACGCAAGAATATATGTAGGGCTCATACCAAAGAGTCCATAGTTGCGTAAGATTTCACCCTGTAGTTGTTGTGTCTGTAGACAGTAAGCTAAGAAACAGTATCGCATAGTGTCCTCCATGGTGTACAACCCGAGACCACCTTTCTTGATAGGCAAGGAAGCAACACGCATCTGCAAGCATCCAAAACCTGGTCCGTCTCCGGTGACCAACTGTAGGACAAAATTGGAAAGATAGATATCAAAAATAACTTGCGTATCTTTCACATAAGATGGTGTTGTTATATATAAGGTGAAGTAAAGCTTTGAAACACCAGCGCAATTACGTAAAAGCTGCAACTCACACTGTGGATCCTTTAACCTGTGTATAGCCTCCATCAATTGAACAATTTTGTTGACACGGGCAAGTACCATTTGGATGCAAAAATTGGGATCCATACTAACTGGGCCACCAAGAAGCTTAACCCCTACAGCAGGCCTGTCGATATCTAATGGATAAACAGAATCAGCTGCACCCCTCAAATCAGTTGTAGGCCATAAAAGTTCAGTTTTTTGGATGTTAAGATGAAACTCAACAACTCTTCCTTCGATTCGAATAACTTGAAGTTCTTTGGAAACCATGAGTGTATCACCAATAATGGTTCCATCATCCAAATACCAAGCTTGTAAATCTAAACTACAAGACTATGCTATCTTTAACACAATAGGATGTAATGTTAAATCAAATAAAAAGGGTCGCAAAGGATCTCCTTGCTGTACGTCTTGTTCTGAAGAGAGAGTGGCATCATCATAGTACAACCTAGCTGGATTCGAGTAACAAAATTCAACCCATATAGCAATAATGGAATATTTGCGCCTTACCTCCAATATCATGGCAGTTCTATCAACAAGATTGAAAGTATTTCGAAAATCCACTAAAATCATTGACATGGAAGTAAGATTACTCTTCTCATTTAAAATACGGTTGACTGAGTGCAAGATGGCTTCATCCCCACAAGGAACCTCAAACTGAAAATCACTAAGGTATTTGTTCATGTCTTTGCTGACGTTAATAGCAGCTACCTTAAGCACTAACCTCCTCCAAATAGTGCCTACAACAATAGGACGTATCCCACCCCCAGGCTTAGGTGTGAGGGGGGCACTGGCAAAAAACTCACCTAACTGGGGAGGGCATCTACCAGCAAGAGATTAACAACTGCAGTAATGGAGGAAAGCAACTCATCCACAACAGCAGCAACCGAACCACTCATAGCATCCAACAAGTGTTGAGCATGTAAACCATCTCTACGACTCTACCACAAGAAGTACCTCTCGGAAAGCTCTTGAATCTTGATTATACCAAGAACTAAGTCCTTGCTGGCCGAGAAAGATTCCACAACAAATGAAAATTTATTAAATAATAATAAATAAACTTTAGACCAACCAAAATGATTGATTTGTTTCGTGCACACTCTTTAAAGGAACGTGCAAAAAATTAGACTCGGGCTCCCTCTGTTGGTTCATCCTCTCTCATTTTTTTGGTTGAATCTCGAAAACAAACATTGGCACATAATGATGAGCCACTCCTAGCTGTGAACGGCCATTTTGCCTCTAGTCTTGGAATGACACTTTTGCCTTTCATCTAAATTTTACCATTTACAAGGCCAAAGAAACAACTGGGTCATGGACTCATGGTAAAAAAAAATGGTTGCAGAGACAATAAGTATCTGGGCCTGGTAATGTCTGAATCCTAGTTAGTCTTTTACTTCTGTTTTTAGGTTAATGAAATCTTAACCTTTTCGATTGCACCAAAGTAAACAAAGAATGAAACATTCATGTAGTAAGAGTTAATATATTAACCATGTTAAATGTCCTGTCTTTCATAAAATAGGATAATCTACACAAAAATGACTTAAAAATATAAAAAATTGGACAAGAATTTGAGGTGCCTTGAATCAAACTTAGAGGTGTAAGAAGCACATATTGTTGCTATAGAGAATCCTTGTTAACTTGTCATAAATACTGTTCATGTATTCTTGCGCGGTTCTCTTCCCACCATAGTCTCGCATGCATTTCTCCAAACTTTTCTCGGCTGCACACACAACAAATAAAAAAAACAAATTAGCAGACCAATTGAACTTATATAATGATTCGACTATAACTCAAGTTTGGTCAAGATTTATAACAAAGATATAAAACAAATATTATTTTTTTAATATATAACAAGGAATCGACTAAACGTCTGTGGGTTTCTTGTCTTGATATGACCATGCTACTGTGACTAGATTGAATCAAGATTTGGGGCCTATCTTAACTAAGACCCAGATCCTGAACAGGACTGCATTTATGTTTACAGCTGTTTTGTCAAATTCTCAGTGAAATTTTATGTGTACAGCTGTTTTGTTTTCTAAAAAATTAAAAAGAGGCAGTTTTTGGCCCGAAAGGTTGTCAGTTCTAAAATGCTTTAGATTTGAAACAGGAGAAAAAAATTTGCATGTTAGAAAAAGAAGAGAATACAAGTTATGGATAGCAGAAATTCATTTACCTGAACCTTACGCGTCTGAGCTCCCTAAGGCCACCTGGTAAGGCTCTGATGGTAATGTAGACCCCTGGTTCATCTTGTTCAACCCACTCACTCTCCATATCACTTGCATTGCTCATAGAAAGTTCCCCTGAACGATCAGCCTCTGAACTTGTTCTCGCAGAGCCATCAATGGAAGATGTTTCAGTCTTTGAACAGCTTATATTCGACACTTTTGGAGTTGAATTGAGAGCTGAGTCTTGGTAATGGCGAGAATGCATGGGTTGGTGATCAAGTGAATCAGACGGTGAATGACCCTTCCCGCCAGCTAAATGATGGAAATTTCGAGGAGGACGTTCTTTGCTTAATGGTGGTGTCGTTGGGCTGTCTTCAACTGATTCAACCTTTGAGCTCTGTATGAGTGAAAAGCAAATTTCAACATGTAAACAAATTTACCAAGATGCAAAATTCATTCGTAAATCACAGATCACCATATGCAATTTTTCAACTAACTTCTGACAGGAAAGGTTTTAGAGCAAGGTGATTCTTGTGAGGATTTACATGGTCACGGCAGAGGAGGTAGGTCCTCCAACATAAGCCGACCATTACCACATGAGTACATAGCTGTGTGAACTCTGAGTAAATTGGTTAATAACTAGCAAGACTGATAGGTGCTTACCTCATCTTCAGATCTTGGTGGTGTTGCATGAGGTACTGACTCTCGGTTGAACTTCTGGACGTTGTATAGCTCCATTACTTTATCATAGTTTTCAGACCACCACCTTTGAGCTTGCCATTTATTAAACATCTCTCGACTAATGAAACAAAATAATATCTTAGTTTACTACTCAAAACTACACTACATAGACGAATCCGCAAAGTTTTAACAAAATTAAAGGCACAAATTTCTAATTGATCACTTGAAAATAATGAAATCCCCTGCTCATTGTTCAGAACACCAATTCAAATTTTCCAAATAGATAGACCATGTAATCTAACTTTCAGCTGACATGATCTCTGAGTTTTTCGATGAATATCAATTTACTGGAAGTTATGTTTGAAAGGTGATCAGTGATTCTGTCTTTATCCAGGAACCAGAAGATCACCACTCATCTAGAGACGAATTAGATTTTCTCTTTTGAAGACACTATAGAGTTTTCCAAAGAAACCATTTGAGTTCATTATAGTTACGCAAACGAATCAGGAAGACATTTGGGAACAAATAAATGAAACAGAGAGATTAAAAAGAAAACCGGATATGTATGTAAACTTCAGCATTTCTCACTCAAATACAGAACAATTAACACTAGCAAAGGTTGAATTCATCTTTCTATTTTAGCATCAAGATGTTTCGAATCTAACTGGTATTTGGAACCTTGGAGTAGAAATGAAGAATTACCCCGTAGCAGTTGAGACTTTTTATTAAGAAAATTTAACAAAATAGGGTATTAAAGGTTTTAGCCAAACTTACAGATGTTGAGGTTTATTTAGTAAATAAAATACAGGACACATGCATGCATTTTCTAACATTTGACGATGCTTAACAAATCAAATACAGGACAGAGGCATACGTTTTCTAACATTTAACGATGCTTGCAATCAGGACTAGTATAGTATTAAGTCAACCCATACATGTCATTGAAATACAAACAATGTTCAAGTCACAAGTTATAACCAAACTAGACATTTGGTTGTTGGTTACCCACAATAGGATAAACTGTCCATGTTCTGAACAGATTCAATAGGCATCTGAGGTTATAAAGGCTCATAGTAAAGCACAAGTAAAATCCAATAACGACAAATCAATAATCCACACTGGAACTTTGTTTGCATAATGACCTTATCCTTATTGTGAAGTTTCGGGTCTGCCAAGTTCTGAAGGTGAATTTGATATATAGGACGTGCATGCCTCTACTACAATGATTGTATGAGCTAATGACAAGGGGAATGAATACAGACTTATATTTCAGAGAGAGAAGTACCTGAAGCGTATTCTTTTGAGATCATTCCCTCCCTCAGGCATAGAAACAAAGGTAATAAGAACACCAGGTTCAACTTGCGCAACCCATTCCTTAGGCTCTTCCTCGTCCATTAACACAATCGACTCCGTCCTCCCACTCCTCGAAGGTGGAGTTCCTTCTCCACTTGAAAGTCCCTTCAACCTTGCTTCCATTTCTTTACCCCACTGCCTAGGCGTCGAACTTGAACTTCCACTTCCCGGACGACGATACGTTCCATGAAGCCTCTCAGAAGCAGAACCATTATCAGAATCCGCATAGTTCACATGTTGATTCGACGACCCAGAACAAGGTTTGCAGTTTTTATATGCCCCCGACGCCTTCAATGCAATGTCCTTGATCTAAAATTGAAAACCCCCAATCTCTTATCACAGACCATAACACCAATCATTCATTACAAAATTGCAAAATTGTTCTAACCCACCCGTACAATAAACCACTAACAACGAAAATTACATTCAAAAGACACTCAAGAATCATTCTAATTGACAAAGAACAAAACACAAACACTTGAACAGCACTTACTTGAGCACTGAGAGTTTTAACAGCTTGTTTAGTTCTCGGCGTTTCGGTTGTATCATCATCCTCTTGTTCATGAAGTGTTGTTGATCCAGTACCACCACCAGGCAGCTGCTGTTTTGAACAAGCTATACAAGTCAACATCCTCAACAATCTGTCAACAAAAACAACAGTCAACAACTTTCAGACCAATAGATCCATTAAATCCTCAAAACAACAAAAGTACAAACCCAAAAATCAAAATCAATCAAAATCTCAAGAATCAAACCTTTATACTAGTAAAACAAGAACTGGGGCAACTTCAAAATTGACAGTCCACTGAAAACCCCAATGAAAAAAAAAATGAGTAAAAAAGAGATCTGCTAGTGGAAGAAAATGAAATAAAATTTAAAACCTCATTTAATTAGATTCAACTAAATATGGATACAAAATTATTTCCAAGATAAAGAAATTAATTAACCAAACCTCGAATTCCAACACCCCACCCCACAAAATTAATCAGTTTTCTGAACAAAACCCTTTACTCCTACTGCAGTTGTTGCTGTGTTAATGCAGTGAGTCAGACTCTTGAATGCCTCTTCTTCATCTTCAGATTAAAGAAAAACCGTGTATTGAAAACCAGGATTTTTTTTTAAAGAAGGCTTGATACTGAAGAGACTTACTGTATACTGTATAACACAGTAAGACAGACAGACAGAGAGGAGGTAATGGTGGAAACAAGTTAAGCTAGGGCTTGAGCCCCCGATCAAGAAGGCTTTTTTAATTTTTATTTTATTTTATTGGGAGAGCCAGGCAGTATTTGAGTAAGAAATGAATATTGAAATAGACTCTCACAGTCTCACTTTGTTTTACTGTGTTTTTGGAAGTCGAGCTGCACTAATTATTTGTCCATGGAGAGAAGAAGTGAGAGCTGGGGGCTGCTGGCCCCTCCTCTCTATCTGTTTTGTCTCCCTTTATTGTCCTTCTCCCTTTGTTGTCCTTTCAATGGGAATTGGGGTCTGTGGGGGACTCTTGGAATGCTTTGGAGGTGGTGGTGGTGGCGAAAGTGAGATTCTGAGTGCGTGGTGGAAGTACGGGTGAAAGTGTCACTCGAGAGCAATGATTGAGCAACCGGCGCAGTTTGATAGGCAATTGTGTTCCCTGATAGGGACGTGGTATATTTTTTCACCTTTTAATTTTTTTCAAGTTATTTTTCTACATTCGGCAATTCTTTTTCTTTAAACATGATTAAGGTGTCCAATTCAGTACGTAAATGCCTCGAAATGGATGGGACTTACTACTTAGTGCAGTGGCGGAACTAGGATTTCTAAATGGGGTGCTAAAAAAAAAAATCGGCAAACAAAGAATTAACCAAATGTTATATTAAAAAGAAAGCCAACCCATACACAAAGTTACAATAAGAGCAAACCCAGGTCTCAACAGACAAGGGTTGTAACTGCAAAACAAAAACAAAGTCTACAGAGGTATAAACTGCACTGCCATCCAATGCAGAAAGAGCGTAATACACTGCAAGTGCATAAACTAAAGCACAGACCCCCAACTCATAACTTTCTTTGACTGCAAACCCAAAAACAGCAGTTTGTAATGGATGAACCAAGCCTGCAACAGTCTAAACACGCTACAGAGGCAGGAAAACATAGGAAAACACCATTGCAAGTAAACTGCAATGCACGGTAGGAACAGAAACTGTGATGCAGGTGTCAACAGTTAAGATGTGATTACAACAGATTGCAAAACAAGAACTGTCTGCAAAGCACTGCCGCATCAGTTACACAGTTCCAAGACTCCCATTAAAATCCCGCTTCACTGCCTAGAGAAGTCTGAACCATTGCAATAGCTCCCAGACTTGAGTAAGCCACTGAATTAGCAATTGTTATAACAAACCCCTTAAATTAAAATTAAAACAAGTTCCAATGTCATCCAGAAATCAGAGCAAAACTTCACAATTTCAATTTTTTTTATAAAACCCAAACCCTAGATGCTAACTAGTTATAGACAATTTCAATAATAAATGATTTAATATCGTTTTATCAATATTAGGAAAGCAATAAGCCAATAACTCTCGTCTCTTGATCGAATTCGAAATCAAACCGCAAAAAAATACCGAACCCTAGAAAATTAGAAAAACACTAAACACCAATCAATTTTTTCAAAATTTGAAGTAACAGGAGGAAACAATTGAGGTATTTGGGTACTAGAGAATAATAATAATACATAGTATAAATGAAAAATCCCTTACCTAAAGAAATCGGTGGTTAAAACTTGCATTCACCGCCACTTGAACTGTTTCTCTCGGCTCTCCTTTTTTTTCTCTATTCTCTGACTCTGTAAACTAACCAGCGAATAGCGATTGAATTTTGATGTACTATTGATATTATTAGTTTCACATTGTCTTGGTTATTTTAAATTTTGCGGTTTATAAATTTTAGGGCCTCTCCATTCATTGCCAATTGATTTTGAATTGGATGCCCATATTAAAGGTCCATCAACTTTTAAAATCATTTTTAAAAATGACACTTCTCTTCTCCTGCTTTATTTTCTTCTTTGGTAAAAGAGTTATTGCAGAATTAAATAGGGTGCTTGAATGCAAATTGCATGACTAATTATTTATGTATAGTGATGTGGTTGGTATTTTTTCTTTCTTTTGGATAGCTCAGACGTTGCCATTTTTTTTAATCTCTTCAACTAGGTAAGATTAACTGTTTTGCTTTATGATGCATCGATACTGATCCATGGACGCTGATACGACGATACTTATATGGGGATTCGTCAATTTTCAAAGAATGGGGATACGGTAGGATATATGTACTTATATTATATATAATAATAACTGATTCCAGTGAAAAAATCACATAAAATAAAACAAAATCCGATAAATGTTATTTGGAATATTAAGAAAAGATAGATAAAATCTATTTAACATCTCGCTCACATCAAATATCTGATTGTCTTCATCCAATATCACGGTTGCTAGTTCTTGCTCGTCAAGTGAAAGATTTCCTACTTCAAGTTCTCCCACATTGTCAAGTGGATTAAATGAATTTGCACTAATATCTCATATTCCACTTCCTCAGATCCTTTCGTAGGAGATTGATGTGAGCAAACATTAGATTCTCAACATTTTGGGGTTCAATCGTATTTCTCTTAATTAAATGGATAAAATCATATGTGCTCCAATTTCTCTCTGAACAACATGATGAACATGGCTGCCCAAGAAGCCGTAATGCTAAATTTTTGTAACACTGGAGATGAAGCACCATAAAATAACCAACAAATTTCCTTTCTTTATAGTCAACATGTTATTAGGTTTAGATATAATTACTCGATGTGTTCATGAGTACAAATATCTTTAAATGTTTAAATTTTATGTATAAAATTATAAATATATGGATTTTACATATAAAAATATATGATAAAATTATAGGAAGTATCCCCTCTTAGAGTATCCCAATGTATTCCTACCCTTTTGGTATTCCTATCCTTTTTGTAATTAAAAAAAGGCAATACTTTAAATGGAGCATCTGACATGTATCCTTAGGTATCCGATACTGATACGGCGCTGACATGGATACATCAGCAATTTTAAAGTATCCGTGCTTTATAGGTTTTACTATATAAACGCTTGGGTTGTTTGGGTGTAGCTTAGGATCTAAATTTCACGAAAGGAGAATGTCAAGTCATTTATTGTTTCATTTTCCCTAATATATCTGGAGGTGTGAATTGACTCATATATCTGACTCGAAAGTATTAGAGTCAGGTAATTAATCTTATTCATTGAGTACATAACTGATTGGATAAAAAAATTATATGCAAAATTAATTTTTTATGACTCGTCAAGTACATAACATTAAATTCTCAATATTTTGGGGTTCAATCTTATTTCTCTTAATTAAATGGTTAAAATCATATGTGCTCCATATGATGCCAAAAAAACCTTAAAGCCAAATTTTTTTAACACTGGAGATGAAGCACCATAAAATAACCAACAAATTTCCTTTCTTTATAGTCAACATGTTATTAGTTTTAGATATAATTACTCGATGTGTTCATACTACAAATATATTTAAATATTTAGATTTTATGTATAAAATTATAAATATATGAATTTTGCATATAAAAATATATGCTAAAATTATAGGAAGCATCCCCTCTTAGAGTATCCCAAAGTATCCTTTACTCTTTTTGTAATTACAAAAAGGCAATACTTTGAATGGAGTATCTGACACGTATTCTCAGGTATCCCCAAGTATACGATACTGATATGGCACTGACACAGATACATCAACAATTTTGAAGTATCCGTGCTTCATAGGTTTTACTGTATTAACACTTTGGTTGTTTGGGTGTGATTTAGGATCTAAATTTCACCAAAGTAGAATGTCAAGTCGTTTATTGTTTCATTTACCCTAATATATCTGGAGGTGTGAATCGGCTCGTATATCCGACTCGAAAGTATTAGAGTAAGGTAATTAATCTGACTCGAGTTGAGTACACAACTGATTGGATTGATTTTTTTTCTCTAATAATCCAACTGTTTATTAATTTTAAGTCAGATTTGGATATAACGAATCAATTTGACTCGAACAAACTGAGTTTGAATAAATAGGGTTTTTTTCTGGAAAATGTTATTAGTGATGTTTTGATAACTAGACTAAGTACAACATGACAATTTGAAGAGTCAAGTGACTACTTTAACCATCTTGTGGCGGAATCGAATCAAAGAGTATCTTCTCTAATCAGCCATGACACCTCAGTAGATCCGAGTTCCACTTTATGTGATTATACTAAAAAATGGAAAAGTGGACAAAGCAAAAGGGGACAAAGGAAGCGGACACTCTTTTAATTTTCCTCTCTTTAAACGTCACCTGATAGTTTGATGATGATTTGACAACCAGTGAAGGTTCTTCATAACAATAAGTTCGTCTGACTATTGTGTGTTTTTGCATAAATTGAGGACAAATCGTGAAATTCTGTGTGAAAAATGACACTTCTCTTCTCTTTGCTTCATTTCTTTTTTGAAAACATAAAAGAATTATGATGAACTGAGTTGTATGGTGATTGAACGCAAATTGCAGGTGGATTTGCGTATAGTGATGTGTTTGATTGCATAGCTTCTTTTTGTTTTTTTACATATAGGTCATTGAACGCAAATTGCAGCTCATTTGCTGCTCACCTACATATAGTTCCTATCAAGTTGGCCAAATTTTAAAAATGTCTCTTCCCTTCTCTTGCTTCATTTTCTTCTTTTTTTGGATGAGTTCAAAGTTATTGTCATAATGTTATTATTTAAAGAAAATAGAAAAAGAGTTATTGCATGATTAATTTGTGTATGGTGATGTGGTTGATCGCACGGTTTCTTTTGTTTTTTTGCAAATTCAAATCCAAGGCTATTTTTTTTGTTTGAACTCGTGCATCTTTAAAGATTTATTTGATCAGAAAGGATCTTAACACTTTTATTCCCACACTATCTCATACGTTAGACGTTATTTTGTGGATAAAAACAAAACCATAACGGATTTAAAGCTAATATTTTGAGGATATGTTTATCTTACCAAGTATTATATGCCTACTAAAAATGAGCACATTCCGAAATATAAAACTTCACAATCTACCGGTTTTAATTTCGACGGCCAGAAATTTGTTGATTTTCAACGGCTCATTTTCAAAGTAGTAGATGGTGGTGTTATATTTCTCCGAATATACTCATTTTCTGTGTGAATGTAGAGCTTTGTAATACTAACATATTCCCAAAATATTAACTTCAAATCCATTACGGTTTGGTTTTTATCCAAAAAAATAACGTCTAATATATGAGATAGTGTGATAATAAAAGTACGATGAGATCTCCTCTTATTTGATAACTCAAATGTCGCCGTTTATTTATTGTTTCATCTTTTCAACTAGGCAACTTTAATTGTTTTTACTAAGCTAACACTGTGATTGTTTGGATGTGATTTAAGATCCGAATCTCACCAAAGTGAAATGCCAAATCGTGTGCGGTTTCATTTTTTTTCATGTCGACCTCCATATGCGAACGGCTCAGATATCTGATTCGGAAGTATTAGAGTCGGGTATTCTATCTGACTCAGTTCAGTACATAACCGATTGGATTAAACGAAGAAATATGCTAGGAAACGAATTTTTGTACTCTTGAAGAGAATTACAAATTTAAAGACTGACAACAATCTAGTTGAAGCTGCTAGAGCATTAGTTTGCACATAGCCAAACCTCTTTGGTGAAATCTTTGATTGTCTGAATAGATCCCAGTCCCGCTTTTATGCTACAAGGTACGTGGAAGGTGAACAAAGAAAAGAGAACAGGAGAAGTGGACAGTCTTTAACTTTTCATCTCTCCAAACGTCACCTGTTAGTTGTTAATTTGTTATGATATGTCAACCACTGAAGACTAGTTGATGAAAGTGAATTCCCACATTTTGTGCATTAAGTTCGTTTGACTATCGGCTAGCGTGGTTAGTTTAAGAACAAATCGTCAAATTCCAAGTGAAATGACGGACAGAAGAGACGGAATGCTGTTCACCAATTTTTACCCGACCATTTGATTTTGATGATGCAAATATTCGGCGAGTCCACAGTATTCTTCCCCGGAACTGAGATTTTCTGTCTTTTACTTAAAATGATTATGAGCAGCTCATTTGATGCTTACCTGCATAAAGGTCCCACCAAGTTGAGCGAACTTGAAAAATGACATTTCCCTTCTCTTTGCTTCATTTTTTTTTCCTTCTTTTATTTTTGCTCGGTAAATAAAAAATATATTAAGAAAGAGGCTAATTACAAAAACAGCATCAAAACAAGCCACCAAACAGAGGGAGGGGAAGATAAGGAGAAACAAAAGAAACCCTAAAAAATGAATGAGTTACTGTTGAATTGAGTAAATGGATTGAATGCAAATTGCAGGATTAATTTGTGTATAGTGATATAGTTGATGCATAGCGTCCTTCGCTTTTTTTTTTTTGAAAATTCAAATCCAAGGAAACTTTGTGCCTAAACTTGTTTATCTTAAATGTTTTTCTGATAGCTTTGTATTTTACTCCAAATAAAGGAAGAGTTTCTTGCCATTTGATGCTTACCAGTTACCTACATAAAGGTACTCTCATCAAGTTGGCCAAATTTTAAAAATGACACTTCTCTTCTCTTGCTTCATTTTCTACTTTTGTTTTTGGATGAGTTCAAAGTTATTGTTGTACTGTTATTCAAAGACGTATATAAAAGATTTGTTGCTGAAATAACTAAGGTGCTTGAATGCAAATTGCATGAGTAATTTGTGAATAGTAATGTGGTTGAATACTTAGTTTCTTTTGTCCGTTTTTGCAAATTCAAATCCAAGGTACGTAATTTTGTGTTTAAACTTGTGTGTCTCTAATGATTTACTTGATAGCTCAAATGTCACCTAAATAGTTTCTTTCTTATCGTTTCAACAAGGTCACCTAAATAGTTTTACTATATTAACACTTCGATTATTTGGATGTGATTTAGGATCTAAATCACTCTTGATTTTCTTTCTTTAGATGTGAATGGTTTTCTTTCTTTCCCTTATAAGCAGTTATGGAATAGCAAAGTCCCTCTAAAAGTTTCTTTTTTGGTCTGGACTTTGTGTTTCAATGGTGCTCCCACTCTTGATTTTCTACAAAATGCTGGTAGAACTAATAATATCAACTACTTATTCTGCAACATAGAGAAAGAAACTAATATGCATCTGTTCTTACACTGCAAAGAGACTGCTAGGCCGTGGAACTATTTTTTCACTAGTTTTGGGATCAATTGGGTTTTTGCTGATTCTGTAAGAGTTACCCTTTGGGAATGGCCTAATAAGAAGAGTAGGGTTATATTTAGGAAGGTCTGGGGTATGCTTACGTTAGCTATCTGGTGGACAATTTGGAATGAGAGAAATGGAAGATTGTATGGCGGGAGAAGAAGGAACTGAGATCAACTAATCATTTCTGTTAAATGCACTATGTTTAATTGGGCTTCTTCTACCAATTTGTCTGATTGTTTTTCTCTTAGTACTCTCATTTGTAATTGGGAAGCTGTTGTTAGTAGTAACAACAGTTAGCTATTTTCTTTGTTTACTGCCTCTTTAAATGTCACTACTTTGGTGACGTCCAATGTTTTAATGAAATTTGCCCTTTTCTTGTCATTTTTTATTTATTTAGGATCTAAATCTCATCAAAGTAAAATGTCAGATGGTTCGTTATATCTTGCATGAGTATGCTCACATATCTAACTCGGACGTATTTTGAGCTGGGTATTTTATTTGACCCATTGAGTACATTGGTAAAGATTGGCCGTATCAAGGATGAAATCTTTTCTGAATAAGAAGAAGAACGCATAGAGAGAATGGACTATCTAGCAGCAATAACGCAACCTACCGTCGATTGGACTTTGGTAGATCGAAGAGGAAAGGGTAAGAAGAAGAATGGAACTCAAGTGTTACTAATTCAAGGTGTAGGATTCGAATTTTTTAAGATTATGGAAGGAAAAATCGAGAATGTAGTTGTAGGAAATCCCACAACTAACACCCCTTAACAATTTCTATAGACCTAAACATATTAGACATAAAAATGAAGATGAAATGCTAAAAATGTAAAATGGACACAAGGATTTTTTACATGGTTCGATCAACGTGATCTACATCCATGGTTCTTCACTATGAGTGTTGGAATTACATGAGTATTACATTTAGAATCTTCATTAATGGGTTTTTGGGTAGAGCTCTCGATCTAGTTCTAGGTGATGGAGGAAGAAGATGGTGTGCCTCTCTTTTACAATTATGTGTCCCTACTTTTCTCTCTCTCATGCTCTCTTTCTTTATATATGCTAGGGCAACTAGATGTGAAATTACAAATATAACCTTGCTTACAAATGAAGGAAACTTGGCTAAGATAATATGTATGCGGTCCTATTTTTCTAACTTGCTTCGACCCTAGAATAGCGCCACGCGGTGAGTACCATTTTTTGTATCTACATTTTGCCACTTTTTTCTTGAATATTGCTTGAAAAGCGGTCTTTAAGGAAAAATCCGTGTTGGTGTGGTTCTTGGAGCGAGACGCATGGTGTTGGAGTAGTCTTTGATCTTTGTTGATGAAGGAACTACGCGAAAGAATACTAAGCTTCAAAAGTACGTACTTGCCCTTATTCTTTTGTGAAGTTCCGAAGCATTGAGAAGTATGAAGTATCATTCCTTGAAGTATTTGAAGTATGAAGTATCCTTTAAGAAGTATCCTTCCTTGAATGCGAATAAGAAGTATTGCGAACAAATCAAATGAAGCTACTACTCCATGTTTCCTTCCCTATGGTATGCTGCAATGCAAATAAGAATTTAAATTAGTATTCAAAATTTCTCTTATCAAAAAATTTCATTTATGTGCAAGTTCAAATCGTTTTTGTTTGTTTTGATTTTCATTGTAGGACTTGTTTCGTCTCATTTGATAGATACCTCCCATGGAAATGATCCTAATGAGGTCTTATGCAGCCTACTGTAGAGATCTTACCAGCCTGTTGAAGAGGTCTTATTTTTCCCCCTACTACTCTCCATGTTAAATACCATATCATTTGAAGCAAAGCAAATATTCAAAAGAAATTTTAATAAATTGATATATGCGAGATTTTTCTCGGTTTTTTGTAATTGTGAAATCTTTGTAATTGTGCGATTGTATCGCATTGTAGTAAATAAAACCAAATTTTTTTTATTTGCTGTAAGTAAAATGTTAAAGGAAAGTGGTACTTAGCTTTCATGTGATTTGTTGTTGTTGTCAATCTCGCGCGAGAAATATATTGCATGAAGTATATGGGTTGCTTGTGCTGAACTATCGCCCTTGAACAAGATAATGCCTCCCTTGCCTTGACACATCTCCTCCTGCCTTGAAATGTATAAATGCCGCGCATTAAAGAAATGTATAAATGCCTCCCTCTTGAATTGTATAAATGCCGCGCAACAAAGAAGTATAAATGCCTCCCTCTTGAAATGTATAAATGCCGCGCAGCAAAGAAATGTATAAATACCTCCCTCTTGAAATGTATAAATGCCGCGCAAAAAAAAAAAAAGGGAGAGGTATAAATGCCGCGCAGCAAAAAAAAGTGCAAGGGGTGAGACTTGAACCCTTGACTTGCCACTTGCATTGTACTGCACTGGACCAACTGTGCCAGCTCTCTTGTGCGACATAATTGAACGACCACACAGCATTATCTCATATTCGCCCTTAGCTGTTTTGGAAAAAACATACGAAAAATACGCACAAGGTGGGATCCGAACGCGTGGTACTAAGCTCATACTCCTCGACCTTGACCATCTGTGCAAACCATTGTTTGCAAAAGAAAGAAACAACGCTGGACAATTATTCATGTTTCCGCCCTTAGCAGTTCAACAAAAGTATGCGGCAAAATAGACGTGTGGGGGGAGATTTAAACGCGTGACACATAACTCATTTACTTCGCTTCTGACCAACTGTGCTCGTTCCTATTAGTGAAAGAAATACATAATACGCGTAACTTATTGTCTTATTGTCGCCCTTTGAAAAGATAAGAAAACTATGTATGAGGGCGAATTCGAACACGCGGCAAAATAGGCGTGTGGGGGGAGATTTAAACGCGTGACACATAACTCATTTACTTCGCTTCTGACCAACTGTGCTCGTTCCTATTAGTGAAAGAAATACATAATACGCGTAACTTATTGTCTTATTGTCGCCCTTTGAAAAGAGAAGAAAACTATGTATGAGGGTGAATTCGAACACGCGATGTTAAACTCGCATTCTGCACCTTGAACCAATTGTTCTGACTTGTTCTCTCCACCTTGAACCATCAGTGCTAGTATTCGCTTATGATAGAAACCGCAGCGTCTGCCTCTTATCTTATCTTCACCCTTCCTTAATTTCTTTCACATTTGCCTTCTTCCCCTGAACATGAAAATCTTTCACTGAAACTTTGATTTAGCTATGAACTTTGTAGATCCAGAAACATACGAACAATAGATAATCTTCACTTAAATTTCTTCTTGAACCAACAAGGTAAGAGGTAGGATAAATCCTTTATCGTTTCCCCCCTCCTTCTAGTGCCAAAATGTTGTTGCAGGAAATCCCACAACTAACATCCCTTAACAATTTCTATAGATCTAAACATATTAGACATGAAAATGAAGATGAAATGCTAAAAATGTAAAATGGACACAAGGATTTTTTACATGGTTCGATCAATGTGATCTACATCCATGGTTCTTCACTATGAGTGTTGGAATTACATGAGTATTACATTTAAAATCTCTATTAATGGGTTTTTGGGTAGAGCTCTAGATCTAGTTTTAGGTGATGGAGGAAGAAGATGGTGTGCCTCTCTTTTACAATTATGTGTCCCTCCTTCTCTCTCTCTCCTGCTCTCTTTCTTTATATATTATAGGGCAACTAGACGGGAAATTACAAATATAATCTTGCTTACAAATGAATGAAATTTGGCTAAGATAATATGTATGCGATCCTATTTTGCTAACTTGCTTCGACCCTAAAATAGCGCCACATGGTGATTACCATTTTTTGTTTCTACATAGAAAGTGGTGATTAAAGAAAGAAACAAAAGCTATCTTGATGTAACCATTTGTGGGGAATCTGTGACATGGTTAGTTGCTTATTTGGAGAGAGAGGCACAATGGGAAGGTTCTAAGAGAAGTTATCGGAGGTTTAAAAGCAAGCACAACTGGATTTGCGTAGATCGGTTGTGGAATAAAGATGGTGAGTTTATGAAGGTGAATTTTGTTGGTAAAGGAGTTAATCCGGCCAAAGTTTGTTTCTTACCCGCCGGGCCTAATATACAGGGATGGAAAGATGTTGCTCACATGCTTAAAGTAGTTTTGAAGGGGAAGGTAGATGAGCTATCTGCAAACGAAGAAGTGTTTCCTTGTCTTTCTGATAAGGAATCAAATCGATGGAATCGAGCTCTAATCTGTGAATGTGACAAGCCGGTGTTGTGTTGGAAGGAAATTTGGGATATTTTGGGGAAGGTACTAGGTTTGAAGGAGGGATTCTCTCTATCTCCCTTTGAAGAATATTCAAGCTAGACAAACTTTGATAAAAAAGAAATGGTGGAATTTTAATGATAAGAGACTTCAATTCTCATTATGGAAGGCTGAAAGTAATAGTCTAAAATCTTTAAAAATTAAGGCTCCTGATCCTGTTTGGTTAGCAATTAAGGGTATTCCATTTTACTTGTGGAATTTAAAGACTTTCAAGTACATTAGAGATTTATGGGGAGGGTTCATTAAAGTCCATGAAGATTCAATTACTGGCAAGGATTTCTATGAGGCTTTCATTCAAGTATCACAACGGCTATCAGAGGTGCAAGAATTTAAACATGCTACGATTGATGGGAGGAATTTTACTGCTATGGCTTATGAGCTAATTTTTTTTTGGGGAAATTGAATCTTCAAATTGTAAGACGATTGAGTTTGCGGCGGCGGAAAATCCGAGGGATGGTGGTTCAAGAGCTGCTCCGGTGATCCCAACGGCTGTTGTACCAGAGAGTACACACGTGGTAGATAAGGTGGCATAAAATGTGACAGGTGGGCCACATGTCAGTGAAATTCAAAATTCAAAATTGAATTCTTCGCATAGTAATACAGGTGGCAGTTCTATTTGGGAGAGTCCAAAGTTGACTTTAACACCATCTTTTGGAGATATACACAACGGGTATTTCACGTCAGGCATACTCGACCCGGGTTGCACGTGTTTAGCATATCCGTTAGTGCCAGGACCAGTAAACTCTAAATCGGCTCGTAAAAGAAGAAGAGCTCAATGGGCCAAGGCAAGGAAGCACGCACGTGAACAATGCCTAATTCACAAAGATGAAGTAGATGGTGATTTTGGGACAAAGAGCGAGAATGAGGATGAAATATCTTTCCATGATGCAGTTGAAAGCCAACAATCTATTTCGCATGTTTCCGACTCAATTTCGGAAGGAAATTGATCCTCTCAATCCCCATCAATTGGGTGCCGTGGAAAGAGCAGGGGTAGTGGTCCAATAACTGAAGTAGAAGGTCTTAGAAGGTTGCAATTATTGATCAATGATTTCAAAAGTGCAGATCCAGAGGTGGGGGTTTCTTTCAGGCAAACAGAAATGGAATTGCAAAGGTTGATGAATAATGCAGTGTAAGATAAAGACCTCAACTTGAGGGATTCGGAGGGTGCTGTGGGGTTAGACGACCTGTAAGTGTTTGTTTTTTGTTCTGTGTGAAGATTTAATTAGTTTTTAATGAAGATAAAAATTATTTCATGGAATATCCGTGGTCTTTGTAACCCGGATAGAAGAGCTGAACTTAAAACTCTCATTAGGTTATGGAAGCCTGATGTAGGGTGTTTTCAAGAGACAAAAGATTTGAAGTGGTATAAAAGAAAAGTGCAAGAAGTTTGGGGTAATAAATTTTTTGATTGGGTTTCACTGAGCTCTATTGGAAGGTCTGGTGGAATTCTCTTGGTTTGGAATACGCGAACAATGGAGGTCGATGATTCTCTGGTCGGGGCTTTCTCGGTTTCTGTTCGGTGTAAACTAAGAGGGGAGGACTTCTGGTGGGTTCTTACGACAGTGTACGACCCTTGTTTGGACATTTTTAATGAGCAATTTTGGTTGGAAATGAATGATGTGGGAATGTACTGGGGGGACCTTGGTGTCTGTGTGGAGATTGGAATGTCGTTCGCTTCAGTTTTGAAAGATCCGGTGAGACAATTATTACCAATGCTATGAGGAATTTTAATTCTTTCTTTGATAGTTTTGGTTTAATAGACTTACCTCTAATTGGGTCTGCTTACACTTGGAGCAGAAATGATAGTAGAAGTAGAATAGATAGATGCATTGTTTCTAATGAGTGGGAAGATCACTTCCTTAGACTTGAACAACAGGCTTTAGTGAGACCTTTTTCTGACCATTGGCCGCTCTCGCTGACGTCTGAAGGAGAGGGATGGGGTGCAACTCCTTTTCGGTTCCAGGAGATTTGGTTTGAAAATCCTAATATCATCAGCTTAATGAAGGCATGGTGGGAGTCAGCTATCTTTCAAGGGAACCCAGGTTTTGTTTTCGCAAAGAAGATGCAGGTGCTAAAAACTTTTCTTAAACATTGGAATACTCATGTGTTTGGGAATTTTGAAAGGAAGATTGAGGAGAATCTGCTTGAAAAGATGGTGGTTCTGAGGAGTTGACTACTTTAATAGTTGAAGCTAAAGGCATTTTCCATAGACTTGCAAAGATGAAGAGCATTTATTGGAGGCAGCAATCAAGAATTGAATGGTTTGAGAAACATGAGAGAAACACAAAATTCTTTCACAAACGGGCTTCTTCTTGGCAAAGAGGTAATTCATTCTCCCAACTTAATTGTGAATGGACTTTAACTTCCGATAAAAATGTCATAAAGAGAACAATTATAGAATTTTACACTGAATTGTTCAAAGAGGAAGCCACTTCAAGACCACAATTGGATGGTTTAGACTTCCCATCTATAAATCAGCTGCAAGCAGAAAGTCTTGAAGTTCCTTGTTGTGAAGAGGAGGTTAAAAGAGCTATACATGACCTGGGTGCAGAAAGAACACCAGGTCCAGATGGGTTTCCAATTATGGTTTTCAGTCGTTGCTGGGATTTTATGAAGGAGGATATTATGAATGTGGTTAGTGACTTGTTCGTAAATGAGCATATCGATTGGTGATTGAAGTCAACCTTTTTGTTCCTTATTCCTAAGCAAGATGTCGTAGTCGATGTTACTATCTTTAGTCCGATTAGTTTAATGGGCAGTGTCAACAAAATTTTAGCGAAGATTCTGACTTCAAGACTGAAAGGCGTTATGGACAGCTTAGTGAGTAGCCATCAAACAACTTTTATAAGTGGGAGACAAATTTTGGATAGTTCTCTTGTGGCGAATGAGTTAATTGATTCTTACCAGAAAAAGAAGAAGAGTGGTTTACTGTGCAAAATAGATTTTCAAAAAGCTTACGATAATGTATCATGGAAGTTCCTAGATTATACATTGATGCGAATGGGATTCGGGCTGAAGTGGAGGAAGTGGATTGAAGCCTGCACCAAACATGTTTATTTCTCGGTCCTAATAAATGGCTCATCTAATGGGAGGTTTGAGAGTACTAAAGGCCTGAGACAAGGAGACCCGTTGTCACCATTTTTATTCATTCTTGTTACTGAATCACTAAATCTTATGTTCAAAAATGCTTGTCAGGTGGGATGGTTCCAAGGTTTTGAAGCGGTTCAAGAAGGCACAGTGGTGAGCCACTTACAATTTGCGGATGATACCATTGTATTCTTACAACCTTACTCTAACCAAGTTACCCGTCTTCGAAATATTTTGCTTTGGTTTGAGATTATTACAGGTTTGAAGGTGAACTTTAAGAAGACTTCTATAATTCCGATTGGGGAGGTTCCACAAGTAAACGAGTTAGCCATCTGTTTTGGGTGTAAAGTGGAGTCTTTTCCTGTCTCATACTTGGGTTTACCCCTAGGAGACATATCTTTCTAAAGGCTAAATGGGATATTGTGATTGAGAGAGTGGAAGCCAGCCTTGCATCTTGGTCTGCTATATTCCTAGCCGGAGGGGGGAAGTAAATCCTTATACATGCTGTTTTACAAGCGCTCCTTGTTTATCTCATGTCACTTTTCGTCGCTCCAGTTTCAGTGATAAAAAAATTGGAAAAATTGTTTAGGAATATTTTGTGGAACGACAAAGATGGAAATCATAAATCCCATCTTGTTAAATATGACGTGGTCACATGTGAGAAGTCTAGAGGAGGTCTCGGTGTGAAGAAGCTCCAAATTCTGAATTCTTCGCTTATTATGAAGTGGTTGTGGCGTTTTGGCACTGAAAAAGAGGCTTTATGGAGAATTATTATAGCGGAGAAGTACGGAGAAGAACCTTTTGGGTGGAACTCTAAAATCTCTAAAGCAGCTTATGGTTGTAGTGTTTGGAAGGGGATTTGTAAGTTTTTCTCTCCTTTCTCTTCAAATATTAGAATGCAGGTGGGTGATGGAAACAACACTAGTTTTTGGGGAGATAGGTGGATTGCCGACATTCCGCTTAGAGAACAATTCCCAGCTGTGTATGCTGTGTGCGAGAATAAAGGTGCAGCAGTGGCAGAAGTAAGAACTATTGAAAATGGGCTGATCAATTGGAACCTGAACATTTCGAGAAGAGTGCATGACAATGTTATCAACGAACTGACCACCTTGCTTCACTTGCTTGATAACTTTCAATCTACTGGTATTAATGATCTTGATTACAGAGTATGGCAACGGCAGATTTTGAATGGAACTTTCTCGGTTAAATCTTGTTATCATTGACTCAATAGTTCTTCCCCACATCCGGTAAATTTTCTCCCTAGGAAAAAAGTGTGGTCGAGATTTTGGCCAACTAAAGTTAGTTTTTTAATGTGGGTGGCAAGCTATTCAAAGATCTCTACTCAAGATGTGATGTGCAAGAAAGGCTGGCCTTTTGAGTGGGTAAATCATTGTTACCTTTGTATCAAGAATGGAGAAGCAGTGAACCATCTTCTAATTCATTGTGAACTTGTTTGGTCTATTTGGTGCTTCTTCCTCAAGGAGTGGTCAGTTGTGTGGGTGACGCCTCCTGACCTCATAACTCTTATTAGATCGTGGCCGACGAGAGCTATTTCGCCTAGGAGACAGTTGGTACTTAAGGTTCTCCCTGCAGCAGTATTGTGGTGTTTATGGGATGAAAGGAACAAAAAAGCGTTTGATAATGTCAGTAGAAACGAGAAGGCTATAATTGATTCAGTAAAGCTAACCATCGCCTATTGGTTACATAATAGAGGGGTCTTTTACGGTATTTCTTTGGAGCAACTTGCCATCAGTTGGAAGGAAGTTCTTTTTGAACCTCCTTAATGTATGTAGTTTCCCGGGATTCTTTTGGTGCTTGTTTGTGATTGGTGAATGTTTTTCCTTTGAGTCTTATATATGGATGCTGGCTTGTAGCATTCCATTTTCTTTTTGTGTTTTTGGTCGGGAGTGCCTCTCTTGTTTTGTCGAGGGACTAGTCCATAGTTTATCTACTTTACCTCATATCCATAAAACGTTTAATTTACCGATCCAAAAAAAAAAGATCAATAATCCTGCTATTGCTATTTACTAATTCAAATTCAAATTCAATTATAACGAGTCAGTTTTACTTTGCTTGAGTCAAAATTCAAACAAGTAAGATGTGGAATCAAGAATCTCAAAAAATAAATATTTCATGTTGTTTTTATTGGGCTGGCCGGTGTGTTGAATTTTCATCTTCATCGAAAATGATTATAACGCTCGTGTTGGATACGCACTTGCTCACTTGTATGGACGTGGTATATCGATATTTCTAGTTGGACGACCGAAGGGAGTCCTTATATGTGACGACTTAATGCATTTATGTCCGTCACAAGTTTTGTACAAAAAAACTGATTTTTTTTCACAATTTCATGAACTTGGGAAAAAACCGGAGTCAATCAATCAAATTGATAACAAACATCCATTATATATAACCGAAGGAACATATTTACAATTCAATTTTTTTAAAAATAAATCATTACGTTGATCAGAAGATTCGGACTCCAATCAAAATCTATTTTATGAGTTCTGAAGCTATCTGTCGGGTAGAGAAGACGACGTATCGGGTCGGTTAAAAAATAATCGACCCGTAAAAATTATCGACCCGTAGAGAACACAAAAAATATATTTCCACCCCTCTTCTTCTCTTCCTTCTTTCCCCTTTGCTGCTTCTTTTGTTCGACAGACAGATCAAGAGTACACGTACGTATTATTGTCACCAGCCACCACCAACACCACCCTCTTCTTCTACCGGTAACCAGCTACACCATCAGCCCTACCACCACCGCAACCACCACCAAATTTGATACATAAAACAATTAGTAGTTCTAATTTGACCGATTATCTCTCTGAATTAGGAGGATAAAACAATTGTGTTAGCTGTAAACCCAAGAAGAATTTGAATTAGATCACAAACCAAAAACGCTATCAATCTAATATCATCATACAATGACAGCGGTTTCATCGGATTAATTGGTATTGCTTTTAAACGTGTATTACTTTTGTGGTTATCATTTTTCCCTTCGGTCGGCCACCCCACCGTGCGCGGTCATCTAGTTACTCTGCATTTAGCTCGACAATTTCTTTTTGTAAAAGTGGATAAAAGTATCTACTTATTAGCGTGCGTGGGCATGTGGCAAAAATAATGTGAATGGACATGCACCCAGAAGGATATGCACTTTATCGCCGCTCAATTCCATTGACTGAACTTTTGAACTGTCTTTGATTTGATTTAGTACTCAAAAGTCGGACAGAAAAATGCTTGAAACATGAATTTCAAATATTGATGTGAATAAATAAAAAAACTAAATCCGTTCACCTTATCGGGGAAGTTGTTCAAAAAGTAACAACATAATTTAGTACTACTATAATAAAACTGAATTGGATTCGTGATGTATATACTGCGGTTGATATCTAGGTTTTTGAATGTTTATTAGCTTGCCAAAGTAGTGAAATTCTTGCATCATTAACTACCTGTGAAAGTTCATTAGCTTTTCTTTGAATGTTCTTTGATTTTTTTTTTAATCTATACGGACATAAAGCTGCTGCAGGGATCATACAAAAATAATTCAATTCCATCATTTTTAAGAGAAGACTAAATGTGCAGCAATGAAAAAATGGTTTGTGGTAGTACACCTTTGAGACCATTGGTTGGAATGAGGCTCTTCCTGACTTCTCTTAGTGAATGGACATGATATATGAAGATGATTTGGTGCTTACATGGGACTAATGAACACAAACTTACTGTAAGTTACTCGTAGGGGAATCGGATCAACGAATATCTTCTTCAAACTTCAGTAGATCCCAATCCCACGTTATTCAATTGCTACAATGTGGAATATGAAACAAAGAGAAGAGGACAGAAGAAGTTGATACTCTTTAAATTTTCATCTTTCCGGAGTCCAGACAACCAGTGAAGCTCATTGGATGAGCAGATCTACTGGGCTTAAGAGTTGTTAGACCCATTTCCAGTGTAACAATTACATGGTACAAAGTATGCTCTTAAAAATCAACAACAGCAAGAAAAAAGCAGACGTAAACATTTCATAATTTTAATTCAACATCAAATAAATGTGTGAAATCAGTTTTAGCTCAAGTTCACCTCTAGGCCAACTTTCAGATTATGAAGCTGGAATGCATTTGAAGCTGTGTTGCAATGATACGGATACGGTATCGGATACAAGATACCAATACGCTACTATGATACACCAACTTGAAAAACTAAAATACGACGAAACGGCATCCTCAATATTGATCAGTAGTTTAACATAAATATATTATATATAAGATATAAACTTAACAAAATACATACATGTGTTTGCATGATTAAAATATAATATGTATATGATTAACCTCACTGGGAGAGAAAAAGTCTGGATAAGAAGGAAGAAAGTCTAGAGCAAGATCAGTGGACAGATTCGGAATTAATATGTTGTCACTATAATTAAAACTTCTCATTGAATCTAGTAAAATATCTAAATTTTCTAATATTTAGTCAAAATTTCCTAACTGAGTTGTATCTTGAAGTATTGGAAGTATTAGTACGCGTATCCGTGTAAATACGTATCGATACGGCTGATTTTTTTATTTAGGCGTATCGTTGTAACACAGATTTGAAGCAAATCTAACAGTGATCAACTGCACAACTCCACTTTGTTCAATACTTCTGAGATCGATATAGCAAAACCACAAAATATGTATTAAATTGCAAAAACCTAAGCCAATAGTTTTACTATCCTTAACTGTCAAACTTCTACTCATTCCTTATTTCAATTAGCCACAAAGTATGGAGGATTTTTAGAATGGGTTTTTTGGTTTGAGCCTTTGAGGCCACAGATAATACAAATGTTAACTGGGCCGAGCCAGATAGTCCAATCCATTTATTACAATTTGTCTTCCATTGCCGATTTTGGATCAGAATTAAATGTAGTATTCCACAAAGATTTTGAACATAATGTAGTTTAAAACTATTTGTCCATGACAGCAGCTGCGGACTCAGGATTTTATGTGTGACGGGGCTAAAACGTCCTTTAAGATCTCATAACTGGGCTAAAATTACAAAACCTAACAACTACATTAGCTAATTGTATGTACAGGTTGTGCCGAAGTCAGAGTCAGGCTGTAGCCTTTCGTCCATTGTATGCAAACATATTCATATGCATGCAAAATTAGTACTTCAAAGACTACAATCATGAATTACTACTGTAGGCAGTTTTGATGAAGCATTGAAGCTGAAAGGAAAAGACTAAAGGCCAGTAGACCAAAAGAAGTCCAAATCCAGTCCAATTCTAGGTGTTGATAAACCATTAATGGTTCATGGTATTCAGATGGCATCCGTCGTTCCCAAAAGAATTCATCGTTCCAAAATCTAGAATTTAGACGTGTGTATGTCGTGAGTTACATCAGACTCATTTATTTGGCCACCTCTAGTCGGCTCGGAAACTGACATGTACATGTTAGTGGGTTTGATCTCAATACACAGACAAAAGATCTGACAAGTTCTATGCAGAAGCTGTAATGAGAACAGACACACTGATATATACATTTATTACAATCCTTGATGGGCTTGAGGCCACAGATAATAAAAATATAAACTGGGCCGAGCCAGATAGTCCAACCCATTTATTACAATCTTCCCTATACCGATTTTGGATCAGAATGTAGTTTTGTGGCGGCCACAAAGAAAATCTTAGCATTTGGATCAGAATGTAGTTTTGTGGCCACAATGAAAATCTTAGCATAATGTAGTTTCAAAATATAGAACCGTGTTTTGGGGACTAGCCCAAAACAGTGGGGGACTACTTTCTTATTCAAATGTCCACCCAAAATTTTAAGGGGTGTCCTAAAAGATTAGGGAATACTAATCTGCCCTTATCCTAATTAAGGTTATAACTAATCCTAATAACCCACTAATTTAACCACTACCCACTAATCTAATCCCTAAATAAAAACCTAAAATCAGTTTTAAAACAAATTTTTTTTATTCTCCTCTTCTTCTTCTTCTTCTTCTTCTTCTCCTCTTCTTCTTCTTCTTCTTCTCCTCTTCTTCGTATACATCGTCGATTTGAAAAAATTCATCGTCGATTAATCAATTTTATAAAACAATGCGTTCTAAGCAGACACCAAGAATTCCAGGATTGAGTCCGGGTCTGGCTAGCATTGCGAATCTCCCAAATCAATTTGAAGTTGATAAACAACTTCAAGCAAAGTTGGGAGACGAATTGAAGCATCAAACATCAACCAAGGAGTCTGATTCCCTCAAAATGAAAATCCGCAGGTAATTTCCTTCGTACCCATTCCTTTGAATCGTTTTTTGTTGAAGAAATCATCAAAAACCACTGAAAATGAAAGTTACAGTAGAGATTTCGGCTAGGAGAAAAATTTAAAACCCTAGAATTTGGTAACCGAACTTTGAATATGAAGAACAGTTCGGCGAATTAGTAATTTTAAGGTAACCGAACTATGAAGTTCGGTAAGCTCGCAAAAAAAATACGTAACCGAACTCCTTCTTTATATGAAAATTTTGAGTTCGGTTTAGTCGATAAATTTATATAGGTAACCGAACTTTCAATATGAAGAACAGTTCGGCCAATTAGTAATTTTAAGGTAACCGAACTATGAAGTTCGGTAACCTCGCAAAAAAATAACGTAACCGAACTCCTTCTGTATATGAAAAATATGAGTTCGGTTACCTCGATAAATTTATATAGGTAACCGAACTTTGATAAAATATAGTTCGGTTACCTCGCACTTTCTATGTGGTAACCGAACTTTGATCTGTCACATACAAACTTGTAGTTCGGTTACCTCTCAACTTATACCAGATAACCAAACTTCAGCCTGTTAACATTTTGTGTTTGATGTAATCCCATGTTCATCTTTATTTGATAAGACAATATTCTGTTTAGGTAATAATGTGGTTTTCATTCATTAGGAACAAAGGAAAAAAATCTAATCCCCAAATAGCCGAAGATTTGAGAACTCCCACCCCTCGCGGTAGAATACATTTGGATTTCCGAAACCGTGGTACTAAAAATGCTAAACATGGAGGGGGATCGTTCCAGGAAGTCAATCAAGAGAATGATGATGAAGAAGAGCAAGGAAATGAAGACCAAGGAAATGAAGAGGTTGAACAACAAAGAGAACATGTTGAGAATGTAGAGGAAGAAGAACAAGGACAGGGCAAAGAAGGAGAAGGACAAGAGGAAGAGAAGGATGATGAAGAAGAGGGAGAGGAAGAAGAGGAGGGAGAGGATGAAGAGGAGGAAGAGGAAGAAGAGGAGGAAGAGCAAGAAGAGCAAGAAATTGTTCCTGTTAAAGAGAAAAAGAAGCCGAAGCCGCCTTGTGATAGATACTCACACATTCCCCCTGATAATTTGTGTTTGCCATCAGTGAACCCAACTTATGGTACTCCAAATGATGGAGGGGCCACCTTGTTTGGCTACAAACACTCATGGGCTGCGAAGATCTATGCGACAAAGGTATTCTTTAAGTTCATTTTTACCTAACAAAATGTTTTTTTTTTGGGACATGTTTCGTCAAGTATTAATAGTGTTATGTTTTTTTCGTAGGATCATAAGGATGCAGTACGTCTTATTCGGCGTCAAAAGGCGTCCAAATGGGATCTATCTTTGGAGTGTGACGATTTTCAATCAAAGGTGAAAGAGTGTGTTTTATGGAGAGCTATAGAGGATGCACATGCGGATTTTGACGTTGTTGCCGTATCCGCATTTCTCAAGATGTACTATCCCGAGACATATACAATTCATCTTCCATTTGGCGAGATGGGAATTACTCCCGACGATTGCTCGAGAATAACCGGCTTACCAGTGGAAGGTAAATGTCTTCGAGAAGGCTACAACCCCTCGATGCATTATGAAGCTCTTGAAGAATTGGCTCTAAAATGTCTAGGATGGGATGCAAGAAAGGCTCAATGTGAGTTTAGACGTTCTGTGAGGTCCCCTAAACGTGGCGATGAGTATAATCCAAGAGAGACAAATGGAGCTTTTAAGAAGAGGTTGAAGAAATTCAAGTTGGTAAAGTTGAAGGAAGCATTTGGAGGGACAAGAAAGAAGGTGGAAAAAGGAAAGTTGGTAATGGACCAGGAGACCCTTAGGCATCATGTCACCGCTTATTGGTTATATCAGCTAGGAACCGTCATTTTCCCAGACACTTCTGGAAATAGGGTGGATGCACATTATCTACAGCTTTTGGAGAATCTCGATGAGATTAACCAATACTCTTGGGCCACTGGGGTGCTTGCTTTCGTTCTAGGAGAGATGAGCAAAGGGTCGAGGATTAAGACAAATCAAATTGGAGGTTACTTAACTCTTATTCAGGTAACTTTCTACATTGTTAGTTATCAAATTATTCCCCAAAATTTTCTGCTTTCAAATAAATTTTCATGTATGTGGTTAATATTTTCGCATTTTCGCATAGGTTTGGATTTATGACCACTTCCCTTCATTGGGATTGGCTAGGGAAAAGACAGCTTATCCCTATGACGAACCTACAGCGGGAAAATGGTTGTTTTTGGACGCACAAAAGAAGTTTAAAGAAGAGCAGTTGACTTCGTTGAGGGAGAAATTGGATAAACTTACGGTGAACGATGTGGTATTTCACCCATACGCCGTACCCGATGATGTCCCTGTAGATGAAGAAGATATGAATGGTTTCTCTACCGTCTCGACATACTATGGACCAATTTGGTATCCTAATGGCTACGCAATATATAATCCAAGGAGAATACTAAGACAACTTTGTTGTGTCCAAATGGATCCCGACGTGGAGAATGAAAATTTCAATTTGGTGGTTCAAGGAACAAAGAACACCGAGAAATATTTTGTTCCAAAACATGAACCAACTCCTACGGTAGGACATTGGAATGCACTTCGTAACTACTACTTACCTTTAGGTGATTGTGTACCTTGTGGTGGAGATGTAAATGCATGTGATGAAGATTATACTGGGTTTTATCAAGAAATTAGTCATCCTTTTGTGATAAATAGAGAACAACAAGCTAAGACTGATAAGGCGAAGGGGAAGGCAAAGGAGAGGGAGGCTAAGAGAGGTCAGAAGGAGATGCCTATTTGTGGAGAAGAAGCAAAAATGTTATGGGATAATGTGGTAAGAAAATGTCTTCTCTTATACTTGTTGTTTGAAAGTATTGAAAATATATTTACTTATGCTTAAAATTGGAATCAGGTGAAGAAGGGTACGAAATTATTGAAGAAATTGATGGCTAAAATCCGCAGTGGAGAGCCGATGTCGACTAAGGAACAAACCTACTACTACGGCGAGTGGGAGGGTCTTATAACTAAAAGAATGATGGAGCCAAGTAGGTGTAAGCAATTGAAGAGGGGTCGACAACAAGGAGAATGTTCAAGTCGCGCCATGGAGGAAACCGGACGAGTAGATGAAACCCCAAGTGATGAGGAAGTTCAACCTAAAACTCGTGGTAAACAAGGAAGTGGTAAAAGGGTTCGTCGTGGTGGTCGTTAGTGATTTCGTATGGTTTTAGTTTCAAAAAACTTCTTAGTTATGGATTTCGTAGTTTGGTATGTATAACAACTTTTATATTTGTTTTAGAACCTTGTTTTTGTTTTTAATTTAAATTGGGTTTGTGTTTTCAATTTTATATGGAAGAAATTTTGAATAAAGGATTATTTTCCGCAACCTGAAATTTAAACACAGGTTAGTTCGGTAACCTGTAACTAATTAATGGTTGCCGAAGACAGAGTTCGGTTACCTCGCAACATTTAAACTGGTTGCCGAAAACTCCTCTGAGGCTTCAAGTAAAAAGTTCGGTTTTCTAAATTTCTAGCTTGTAACCGAACTTAATTTTCGGCGAACAGCTAAATACTACAAGGTTGCCGAAGAGAGAGTTCGGTTACCTCGCAACATTTAAACTGGTTGCCGAAAACTCCCCTGAGGCTTCAGGTTAAAAGTTCGGTTTTCTAAATTTCTAGCCTGTAACCGAACTTTCTAGTTCGGTTAGGAAAGTATTATATCAATGGTAGCCGAAACTTTCTCTGAAGACTCATATATAACATGAGTTCGGCAAACTGTATTTTTTCACCAGGCTGCACAAAATTACAGGTTGCCGAACTATTATCTGTCAACTCAAAAGAATACTAGCATTATCTCGATAATGAATACCACACTTCAAAAAACATAGTATTACATTGATAAGCATACTTAGTTCCATTGCATGTGTCATTTAATCATCATCAAGTGAAATTCGACCTTCATGTACAATTTCGTCAGATTTCGACAAAGCTTTCCACATCTCCATGTTATGCTCATACATAATACACCAACCCAACATTATATTGTAGTTAAAGGCAGGCCAAAAAGAGTTTCCGGATATTGGAGGCAGTGGACAATCGGGTTTTAAACGAAGGCCTATAAAGTGGTTGTTGTTAGTCAATGCCATCACACATCTCCTTCGTTTGAGTTGCTCGACACATACGGTTGTTTTCGGGGTGAAGGTGAAACTAGCATACTTTGAGAAATAATGAACCACACAATTAAAAGCCTCGGCGATTAAGTGTCCACATATCGGTATGCTCATCCAATAATCCCTTGTGATCGGATGGCCCCCATGAAGACGACGTTGATACTTAACAAAGTGCTCATTGAGACTACCCACCCCATCGCACAACATTGTCTTGTAAAATGCCGGATTCTCCTTTAGTTTGGACAACAACCTTTTCCTTATATGAGTGATTGCACATCCATTATTTAGCTTTGCACCTTCGATGAAAGGCCCAAGTTGCTGATTGACAACATGAAAACCACAATTACCATCCGGAGGAACGTCGTCGGTGGATATAACGTATTCTCGAATGTATAGAGGTAGATCATTCAAATAGTCTTTATTTGGAGCATCAAGCTTCACGTCTAGGGAAGATGGTTGAATAGGGCAAATTGGAGACTTAAGCTTCACGTCGCCGGAAGATGGTTGGCTTGGTTGAGATGGACACATCGTACCTTTTTTCTTCAAATCTCGCTCACTTGTTTCGCCTTTCTCCTCAATACTCCTACCCCTTTTCTTGGTTTGCTCCAAGTACATTTCCGCGGTATACTCATGGGCCGATGGATCTCTAGTAAATGGGGTTTGCTCACTTTTCTTCTTACGTAACACCTTTGCATATTCTCTTAGTTGTTTTTTAGTTTCTTTTTTGCTTGGCCTACCTTTGCGTTTGCCTTTTGACGGTTCATAAACATTCTCCGAAGTTTGTGGATATATGATTTTCCTCATGTCATCCCAAAATATTTGTTTTTGGAGCTTGTTCATGCCACGATACATCTCTAGTACGGTTCTACCCATGTCGTTATCACCAAACTCCTCTCCGGCTTTTTCTCCCTTTGGAGGAGGGATGAAAGTTAGATGCTTCCAATATGGATCAATGTCGCTTAAAGGGATTACGCCATGCTCGTAGTTGATTATCATATGGCGACAAGGGAGTCCCATAGACTTCTTCATGTTACATACACACACCTCATCCCTCTTGGTTTCCCACTTATCAATCAACTCGACTTCTATGATCAACAACTTCATACATTGGCGAGATACGTTGTAATGGATTCCCTTGAACAATGGGTGGTCGGCGTATTTTCCGGTCATTTTGAATATACGGCTTTTTTGGAATTTCTCTTTAATTCTATCAATGTCGCGCTTGAAGTAATTATCCATAGCATTCCACACGGTTACGAAATTATCAACACATCCAAACAGATTCTTCTTCAACCGATGGTGAGCCGACTCTACTAAACTTGTCGCTTGATTTCCCAAGTGTTTATATTGGTTGGTATAGGCATTAACGAACCTCTCTTTGTGTGGTTCCAACCATTGGCGAAGAACATACGATACAACACCGGGATAATCGGGAGTATCCCAATGGCCGATAAACTCCGCAAGATTTAGATGATACTCTTCCTCGGTAAGAGACCAACACAATGATTCCCATTCACTGTTGAAAGCAACCCACTTAGCGTAATTTAGAGCGTATTGTTTTTCAACTTCCTCTTTTGCATCCGCTCGTTCATGTTCCGGTAGCATCATAATCTCTTCATATCCTTTTTTCTTGGGTGGAAAAATTATTGGCTTACACCTATTGAACAAATTACACCATATATGGAATGTACAAAGCATATTGTGTGCTAATGGAAACACTACCTCTATTGCATTCATCAATGCGACTTCATTGTCGGTCACTATAACCCCGGGAATATCATCACCTCGGAAGATTGCCTTAACTTGTTCTAGTGCCCAAATGTAACTAGATTCTTGCTCGTCTCTTTAAAAAAAAACGCCACGGTAAACGGTGACTGCGTTGAAGTACGCCCAACAATATTCAACAATGGCATCTCGTACTTGTTCGTCTTATAAGTACAATCCATTATGAGAACTTCATGAAAGCATTGAGCCAATTAAACACTCTTTGGATGCGCAATGAAGAGTTGTGTTATCTCTCCGTCCGAATCCACATCCTTTTTAACCGCGTAGTCTTTCTCTTTGGCCAAAAAAAACAATTGTTGCATCACTTGTCTATCTCTCCATTCCTTCTTTCTAATTGTCACTATTGCATTATAAATGGTGGACAAAGATGAGTGGTTATCCTTGTTATCCTCCTTTAGTATTTGGAGCATTTGAATCGGTGAAAGATCCATTTTCCTCATTTTAGCTACCTTGTCCATCTCTTCAGGAGTTAGCTTGGCCGCCATGAAATGTCCTTCAAGATGCTCCGGACGAGGGTGGTTATGACAACCTTCCATAACCTTGTAGAGAACCCATCCACCCAATTCTTTGTTGTAATTAAATGCAAGCTTGAATGGGCATTTAATCTTCTTTGAGAAAGTTTTGTTCTTCCTATTTGTCTTTCCTTTATAAACATAACCCTTCCTCTTGTGGCTTTTATCGGGATCACCGCTTCTCTCACAAACCATTTCAAAGCGGGTTTTGGTCTCTCTCCCATTCAATACTAATACGCACATGTCTTTTAGTGCATGTTGTCTAGCCCAACTCTTTGCCTCTAAAGGACTTTTGAATACCAAGTCATTCATGTAGTGATGTGATGTGTCATCGTACAAAATATCAACAGGGGTAGGTTGATTTTCCATTGGTTCTATTGGATCAGATGCAACCTACGAGTAATAGCACAACGTCAATACCAACTAAAAATAAGAAATACTTATATTTTCGACAATGTAAATATAATATGCGATCCTGCCGAACAAAAGGTTCGGTTATGAAATTTTTTTTGCGATCTTGCCGAACTTGTTCTTTGGAAATTTCAAAACTATAGTTCGGCAACATAATTAATACAATCGACTAAACCGAACTATAGAGTTCGGTTATCTATTCAATGAAGGTGACTTGCGAGATTGCCGAACATAAAGTTCGGTAACAAAAGGAATAAACTCGACTGAACCGAACCATTAACTGTATACTCTATAAAATTAGTTCGGCAACGTTTTCTGGAAAAAGATAACCGAACTCTCAAAAAACTCCATTAAAACAGAGTTCGGTTACCTGCGTATGCTGAAATGAGTAACCGAACTGCACATACAGGAGAGTTCGGCTAACTTTTTGGCAGAATTGCTAACCGAACTACTATCACCTAGCCGAAATTTCTTCCTGAAATTTTCGATTTGGCCAATTTTTTGCACAATTCAAGCTACATTAACTAAATTTGAGACATACCTGAGTAACCATAACTTCATATTCTGGTTGTGGCTGATAAAATTCATCATTTGGGTCGTTAGCTTGAGTTTGGGGAAAAAAGCATTCATCATCTAAGAAATAACTCATACCCGGATCGTTAGAAGTATTGACAAATAGTTTAGGAGATGAAGGAGGTTCTGATTCTGAGGAGGAGGTATCATCACATGAATCACTCATATCATATTTACTAAACTCAAAATAATTTTTTTTGGGTTCTTCTTCCCTATTTTTCTTCATCTTTTCTTCTTCTTCTTCTCCTTCTTCTTCATCTCATTCTAACAAAACTATCCTATTAATAACTAACTAATCACTAATTAATCATTACACTAACACTAACTAATCTAACTAATTTAATTACCAAGGTTAAATTTGGTATTAAAAAAAATATTAGATAAGGGGTGACCCAAAATTAATTCAAATAACCACCTCCAAATTGGAAGAGTAGTCCCCCACTGTTTTGGGCTAGTCCCCAAAACACGGTTCAAAATATATTCCTTTTATTGCTGCTGTGTTTTGTGGCCACACCGATTTTTCATGTTTTTTCAGCGTCAAACCCACGGGCGGAAAAGTTTACGCGCGCATCCATTTTTCCTCTTAAATTTCTCGCAGACCCATTAATTCTGAAATTATATATATTTTTTTCTCTTGTGCTGCTGGTTAAACCATAATTTTCATCTCTACTCCAACATCAAACCCATCTTTCCTTCGTCTGCATCATTATGGTGACAACAACAAACCCTAACTCCATAATCTTCTAACAGATCTAATTGAGTTCAACCTAATAATCAAAATTCAAACCCATTCTTCCATCTCAATCACCAAATCAGTTAAAAACTTAACTGTTAGATCAATCCTCAACTGAATTTCTTGCTTGATTCTGCTCTTAGCTCCAATAAATCCATGGCAGAAACCCTCTTCACTGTTGCAACTCGTCTATGAATTTCGGGCGGAATAGAAATGATTCAGTAATTAGTGTGTTGTTGTTGGGTTTTATTCTTGTTGTAAAGGGTTTTGATTTGATTCAATTGATTTGAGAGTCATTTGCTATTGTCAAAGATTATGGAACGAATTAGTTCTCCTTCCTCCTTCCAAATCAATTTTTGATTAACACGATGAAATCATCTAAGGTGTTCTGAGATGGAGATAGTGTTTGAAGCTGTTTCAATCAAGTAGAACAAGAAGAAGAGTTGGTTTGGAATTCAGAAAATACAGGGAATAAGAATGAAGCTCATTTGAGTTGGGATGATGAACAGATCGAGTTTGGTGCTGTTGTGATGATGATTTGAGAATGAATGATACAAATTTGGGGTTTTTGATTGTGAAAATGATTATAAAACCAAGGAGAAATTGGAGAAATTTAATGGTCCTGGTGGGTGTATGGATGTATGTGTGGTGTCCTGAATTTGTGATTTTAGTTATAGGGAAGATGGTAAGTAACAAAAAGATGATGTTGTTATGGCCAAGAGGAGTTCGAGGAGAAGAAACGAAGAAGAACGAAGAAGAAGAAGATAATGCTGTTATGACTGCATAACCTGTCATGCAGTCGAGAAAATATCTGCATAACTTGTCATGCAGTCGTGAAAATGGATGCATAACGCATTATCCGGCATCTTTTTTATTAGCTGTGAAATTAAAAATTGTTTAATAATCTTTTATGCATCGAGAAAATGGATGCATAATCTGATATGCTTCCGAAAATATGGGTGCATAATGCATCAATTTATTTGGACGCACTAAAATCAACCAAAATAATGGCTACATAACTTGTTCTAGATGCATAACTTGTTATGCAGTCGACAAAAGTGGTTGCATAATTCGTTATGCGTCTGGTTTTTTTGTTGGATTCAGGCGTATATATACATCATTTTAGTGGTTGCATAACTAAATTACTGGATGCATGAATCACTAATTTATGAAATACTATCGGATATTACCAAATATTATCGGATTTCTGAAATTGCTATCGGAACGGATTCGAAAAATATTTTTGAATATCCGACAGATACTATCATATATCTGATAATTCTTGTCGGTAACGAATACGGTAAAGTCCATATCCATTTCGATGAAAACCATTGACATGCCAATCTAAAGTTGGGGTGGCAAGACATACCAACTGCGGTGATAACTTTTCTTTGATAAGTTCCATAATATGGTAACTACTGTATCACTCGGCGTAGAAAAAATGATTAAATTAGCCTCTCTTATTTTCTCAAGATTTCAATTTTCTTTCCATCGAGACCTGGAAGAACACCTCAAAGTTTGGATAAGTAAGGTGATTTTTTTATGTTGGAACGAATCAGACTTTTCTTAACCCGCACGTCCAACAATAAAATACTTAATTAAATTATTTTTCTGTCAGCACAAGACATATTTTGGGTCACAACTTAGAGCTTATGTCACACGATATATTTTGGTCACAAGACAGATTTTGAGCCACATGCTAATGTCATGTCAAAGGACTTTATTTGCCACACAACAAAATTAGGGGAACACTTAGGATCACCACACAACAAATTTTGGAGAACACTTTGGATCACAGAGGAAACTATGGTCCTTAAAAGGACAGTAGCAGCCTAAGAACGACCAGTTGAGGTTTTGGGATGAGTTATACCTGGACAATAATCACATGTGGTGTTGCGCATGAGTTATACCTAGACAAATCAATTAGAGTCCAAATTTGTGCACAACATTTCAATCAGATTAGTCATAGGATATATGACCCAATAAAAACGGTACACGTAGGAAATAAATCTATTTCCTTAAATAAATAGGTGATATTTGGAAACAGTATTTACTTTCCTTTCATAATCCCATTTCAGTCAATACGAGGAAGGATATATCTTTTTTTTTTTTTTAATCAACACGGGAGTTGGAACCTCTAACCTATAGCATGAGAGTTCAATCCCCGGCAAACTGAGCTATTCCTAGTTGGTTGACTTTTGGAAAGTTAAACCCTTATAAATAGATCTCCTGATACCTCTCAATTTAATTCATCAATTAAGTGTTTCTCCTCCAGATTTCTTCCCTGGCTGAAAAAGCAACTTTAGCAGCATTGACAATGGCGGAGAGAAGTGAACGTCGCAGACCACCATTACCAAAGGTAGCACCTTGGCTTGTAATCCCGTATGGAAAATCAGAGAAAAATCAAGCTTTCTATAACATATGCGAACCCGATACAAGACTTGTCGAAAACTTATATCAAATTTAAGTGGGAAACTTTTTTTTATCAGAAACCTTGTCAACAAGGATGGTTGGTTGTTCTATACGCCGATAAGGTAATTGATTACACTCCGACTTGGAATTATGGGGATTGTTTTCTGTGGAATCCTACAACTTTAGAAACCATACAATTACCTAACATACTCTCGGTTTACTCATTCGATGAGTACGCTATAATGGATTGTGTTTTATCTTTGCCTCCTAAAACTTCTACAGCTAGTACTAATCCCGGTGATGGCAACTATTCACTGGTGTTCTATCTGCTCAAGCGACGTTATGTAAGGACCAATTATGTCTTTATATTTTGCCGCACTGGAGACCAGCAATGGAGAACACAGGAAGTGTCTCCATATATTTTTGACAATGATGAGCCTGGTTGTATAAGATCACTTAACTACCTAAGAGGTAATTTATATGCCATGGCTGATAATGCGGTTTCTCACTTAAAGATTGAAATAGAACAAGTAGATGCCGGCAATGTTAACCTCATTATAAGCCTATTAAAGACAAGATGCCGACTATATTTTTCATTTATAGGAGGAATGGATACCAGCTGTTGTGATTTCAACTATGTCCAAACGTGTGATGAAGAACTCTACAGGTTTTCTTTAGGCTACAGCCGACGAAGTTTTATGAAGGAAGTTATCTTAATTGAAGTTGTGAGATTGGATTTTTCTTCGATGGAGTGGAAGGAGGTGAGCAGTTTTGGTGATCATGTTCTTTTTTCTGGCAACAATACAACAGCCTGTTGCTCGGCAGCTGAGTTGGGTTTTAATAGGGGTTGTTTGTATTACACACTGCCTGAAGATCAGAGCTTGTACAAATTTGAATTCGATGATACTGGTACTAGTATTTTGCCGTGTCTAAAGCTGCCAACACCATGGTTTTCTTCAGGCTGGATTATGATGCCAACAACTTCCAGGTACCAAAGATTTCCTTTAGGCTTGTCCTTAAAAATCAAAATAGCTTAAACTAATTCTAATTCTAATCCATGAAAAGAAAAACAACTATATTTAACATTTCCTATAAACTACAGGGTTGGCGACGGACAAAAAAGAATTGAACTTACGGTAAACAAATGTGAAGAAAAAGGTTACATAATAAACCCTGGAGTAGAAATAATTGGAGAAGCAAAACAACAACCATGGAGTATTCTCGATAAGGACAGCCTACAAATGATATCAAGTTATCTCCATCCAATTGACTACAAAAAGTTCCGGCAAGTCTGTAAAGCAAATCGGTTGAATCTACCTATAGTAAAGCAGACATCAACTTCTAAGATCATCATAAGCAACACATACGCATCTCCATGGCTAGTATATTCTACCAACAAAGACTGCAATGTGTACACTTTTGTTGACCCGATGCATGATAATGAGAACTACTTTATGAAATTTCCACAGCTAAGAGGAGCTACAATTCGTTTCCAAAAGGGAGGGTGGCTACTTATGTCCGAGAGATATTACAGACTATTCTTTCACAACCCCTTCACAAAAGAGACCATTGAACTTCCAAACTTGCCGAAGTGTTATACCTGGACCAACATCTCATTCTCCTCGTTACCGACTTGTTCCGACTGTGTTGTTTTTGGCATTAAAGTAAGCGATAACGGGGGTATTGGAGTCTACATCACTGCAAGGGGAGAAAAGTCTTGGAGGTTCTACGAGTTTGAAAATATTGATACGCAAGTGTACTACATGCCATTACTCAATACCCATGCTTTATACAAAGGAATTTTATACTGCGTGGATTATAATGGACGGTTAGGAGCTTTAGAATTAGAGGATAAATCAGGAACTTCAGAATTAGAAGATAAAATTAGTTGTAATTTTAAAGTTCTTCAGAAGCCTTATGGAACATTTAACCGTTCATATCTTAGTTTTTTGGTGGAGTGCGGAGGAGATCTTTTATTAGTGAAATTAGGACGCATCGGAACGTTTGTAGGAATATTCAAATTGGATTTCTCCAAGATGGAATGGATCAGAATAAAAAGTTTGGGAAAATATATGTTGTTAATCAGCTATACATCATGTATCTCAAGTATTGCTCCCTGTACTGATATGGAGAACAAAATTTATTTCTCTAGATTGTCCTTACACGGGGAAGGAATTTTATTCTATTCACTTGATACGGGTAGTTATAATTCTTCGAGGAGTCAGCATTCTTGTACAGAATTTTATGATAACAAAAGGGTGGTCATCATGGTCTTGGATTGAACCTAATTGGTCATGTTCCACTGCTCAGGAGCTCGATTGGTTTACGACTATATAGAAACAATGTGCTAGTCTATTCCTCGGAAGGTTAAGAATTATCTTCTATTTTCTTTGCATCTTATGATTTGCTTAATCCCTAGATTTTCTTTTTCAAGCATACTTAATCCCTTAATGAATACATTATTTTGTTTGTCACGTAATAGTACTTTTATTATGCAGTGAAGTGTGAGATGATTGATCTTCAGAGGGGACCTCCCGGATATGTGCAGCCTATTCCAAGGAGAGATCTAGTCGAGGAGTTGTCTAGGGTGATTAATCAGCAAAATATTCCTTACTACGATACTAGCAATCCATTTACCATCCAGAGTGGATTTTATGAGGAGGGTAGTGGTAGCGGTTCTGGCGGCGGTGGAGATTGTGGTTGTGGTAGTGGTGGTGGTAATGGTTCTGCTGGTGATGTTGATGGTAGCATGGATTGTGATGCAAATCCAATTCCAGAGGTATGTGATGAAACAACCAAAGGGAAGGAGCCAATGCAGGAGGATGGAAATTGTATGCTTATCACCCTTGTTATGGTCCTTTTGAGGTTAATGAGGGAGTTGACATTGTTGTTGATCGCTTTCTTGCGGCTGGTGTTGGTCGGATTGGATTAATATCTCTCATCATGCCTGCAGATGTTCGTCAATTTATTTGCATGCTTTCTATGCAACCTTGGAATTACCAAGCCCCCATGTATATTCTTGTTCTTGATGCACTTTGTCCTTCTGTTGCTGACCCTAGCAGAGAGGTTTTTGGTGTTGTTCCTGTAGCAGAGGCTGAAGCTCCAATCAATGATCCAGTCGTTCCAGATAGCTTAGCTATTCCTGATGAGATGGCCGATCCAGATGACATGGCTGATCCAGATGACGTGGCTAATCCAGTACCCATTAAAGTTGAGTCCAAATTTGTTCACATTACTCTAAAGAGTGTATATTTAACATATTATTCTGATTGGTTAATTAGTTAACTGACTATACCAAAGTCATGCATTTCAATCAAGGTGTTGCGACAATGCAAGCAAAGGACAGCAAGGTGCTAGTTCTTTGGCACACAAATGATGCAAGTCCAAGAAGGCGAAATTTGCAATATGATTTGAAGGCTAAATCTAGTGAGAGTGCTGATGTTGGCAGAGTGCAACAAAGGCTATAGGTTGTGGCACATACCAAGAGTGGTATAAAATCATAGAGTGCATATCTTAAGGCATGGCATGATTTGGCGTAGGTGCATATGATTAAAGAATGAGGCTAAGTATTGTATAAGTCCTGTTATGTTGCATGGTTCAACTAAAGTCGGAAAGTGAAGGAAAAAAACCATGGCAATGATCATTGTGATCAGTTGGGGAGAATCATTACTTGCGTATACTTGGGCGCAAATGATTCAAGTGAAATTCAAGCCTAATTCGGGGAATTGGCAAGAGGAATTTCCAAGTTGCATTTGGGTGTTAATATGCGATTGTAGTTGGAGCGTAAGCCAACGTGACAACAACAGTACAAGTCAGTAGGATCAATGGAAAAGCAGTAAGCTAAGTGATGGCATATGGTACTTAGAAGAAAAGTTTTGGCAAGGGAAAAGGCCAAACAAGTTTGCTGATTTATGAGATGGGCTCAGAAGCGTACAAGGCCAGAGAACAAGTATAGTGAGTATACTTTGTTGCGTTCAACGAGGGCGTTGAACGGATTAGGTGGGGGGTGGGGGGGTCTATGACGTGCCACGCAAGTGATGCATAATGATTGTGTGTTACAGTGTTGCAGGGCAAGTCAGTGTGCAGCCAGGATGGCGCGACACTGCGTAGATTTTCAAGTGCTGAGATGGCAAGACCCTGCAGGGCCAGTGACGCGCCAAGGTAGCATTACACTGTAAACACATTTGTCTAAGTAATGAAGCTTATTAGCCGACACAATGAAGCTTCATTGAGGAAGACAAGACAGGAAAAAGTTGACAGATGTAACATGCGATGTTGGCATTAAGGCATATCCATGGAATTGAGTTGTCCCAAACTCAAGGATGATGCAAGAAGGTAGAATAGGCCAAGAGTTGGTCTATGCATTAGTTCAAGGATGGCCAAAGCTTGAGTAATGCAAACAATCTAGTAATGCAAGAGTGGCATTGATACTGTCGAGCAAATTGGCTAAGCGAAGCATATGGCGCATATGTAACTAGAATGAGTTAAGGAAGTTGCCGAGATGATTGTAGTGCAATAGTTGTGTATGGAGGCGAAGTTCGGTAAAAAGGAACAATTGTGCAATACGAAGGTCAAGTTCAGAAATGCGCAACAGTGGTGCAATATGGCTCAGGTGGCGGTTACAAGTTTGTTATTGGCTTCACAAGCGTGCCAAAGGTGCGATACAAGTTGGAAGGGTTATGAAATGAGTTCATAACCTTATTAGAGTATCCCTAACCATTCAAGACAAGTGTGGCTTCAATGTGCAACACAACACAAAAGGTGGCAGTTGAAAAGCAGATTGGTGGTTAGGAAAACTACCTGTGGACATGTGGCTGTTTATAGGATGGGAAAGCGGCTGCACACAGTTTTGGCATGATCTTAAACATGTATAAATATCTTAGAGATCAATAAGAACAGTGTTATTCAATTGAGTGAAGAACCACTGATTGTAGATAGTTATTTGATAGACGCATTTATGTGTCTATTTTCATCTCTTTTGTGTATAGTGTTAGTACCCATTTTTGTACTAATTTTGGTATTTTATCCCTTGTAGGTGTTTTTGGAAAAATGGGCTTTTGTGGCGAATTTGGCTCAAAAAGTGGTTTTTGCGCTCATGGGAGAAAATTACTAAGGGGCACCCAAATTACTAGGGGGTGACCACTTGCTATTCACACCCCAACAGTTGGTTAAGGGGCAACTTCTTCTCAATTCAAATTTTGTTTTTCTTGGCGGGAAATATCCTTACAGGAAGAACGGAATCAGGATTGGATTTTTGAGACATTTCGAATGAGATTCAATAAAGGATTTATGTTGGGTTGGACTTACTAGAGCAGAAAAGGACAGGTATAGGTGTTTGAATCCATCGAATTGGGCTGGATTATCGGGAATTCACCGGGTTAAGCAAAACAGAGAGGGGAGATTTTTAGGCACGATTTGTACGTGATTTTGGAAGAGTTAAACACGGGGATAAGTAGTTACCAAATAAACAGGATGAATGACGTGTTTGGGAGTTAAAATAGGCATCAAATCTTCTCATATTTGGTTACATCTCGTTAAACAGAGAATGAAGGATAACTCGGGTTTAGTGTTTGGATTTGTGGAAATTACGTGGGAATAAGGAAACCGTATATCCTGGGAGATATGATACTGTCTCATAGAGAATTCAGGGACGTTGGATTGAACCAGACATCACGTAATAAAAAAAAGAAGAGAGAGATTAAGTCCGTAGCTTTCCTTCGAAGAAAAGATAGAGATTCTCGGGATTTTAATTGCCCTGTTGTGTATAAAAGAGGTTTAGAGAGGCCAAGGAAGGGTTAGAAACACTTTGGAGAAGTTTGGAGCCTTAGAGAAGCGAAAAAAAATCAACTGGAGTCGAGTACAGAAACTTTTCTGCTGCTGCTGCGAAGAAGAACACGAAGAACATAAGACCCTCAGAGTCAGTTGCAGAGGCAGACTTATTTTCAGTGACAACGAGGTACGGTCGCATATTCCTGCAGTCACCGAAGCCTTTCAGCAACAATTCCGACTTCTGTTTTAGACCTTCAGCAACTGCAGAATCCGCTGTTTTAACACTTTTCTCCCTTTTAATCAACTTTTGAGCCATAAACATGTATTTTGAGATTATGATTAATATGAGGAGCTAAACCCCATTGCTGAGGCGATAGAGGAAGCTATTTTTCCAATAAAAAGTGGTATAATCTATTTTATTTCAATTATTTTTATGATTATTTTCCTTGATTTATAATTGTTTGAATGATTTTTGTTAAGCAATTGTTATTTCTTTTGATAGAGCATGCTTAACCATAGGTTTTTGATGCTTTATACTTTGGATTTACACTTGTTATTTTGAAAATCTACATGTTGCAATAGTTTAGAATCAAATTGAACGAGAAAATTGAATAAATATAAATACTAGATAAAATCACTTTGAACTTGGAAAATAGTGGAATCTCAGCCTCAGTGTTCTTTTAATATTGATACCAACTTTGTCAGTGTTTGCTATAATTTTTAGTGATTTTTCTATTTAGTTTTGAATTTAAGTCTAAAGTTATCCTTCACAAGTTCGAGAATCGAATCACTCTTTTTACTACAACTAAAATTCACATCAAATTTTTGGCGCCGCCGACGCGGACTTGTTTTTAGGGTTTTAGATTTATTTTTATTTTTTATTTTTTTTATTTTTGTTCTTTTTTACTGGTTTGGTATTTTTTGATTCTTTTCAGATTTGGAGCGGGGCTAAAAGGAAAGGAAAAAGTGCTATAAGAGGAAAGCATCGCCAAAAAAGGAAGGAAAAGAGGAATCCAAAGGAGTGAAGAAGAAGATTTTTTTTATAGTTATTTTTTTTAGATTTTTTATTTTATTTTTAGAAATAGTAATTAGGGTTTTATTTTTATTTTTGTAATTTTTATTTTTTATTTTTTTTATTTTTGGGACATTGGACATTATTTTAATTTTAATTTTTATATACCCTACGGAAGGGTATCCTTAAATATAAAACTGTTTGCAGAGAAGGAGGACAATTACGATATTGTCTCTGCACATTGGGTTCGTACACTGACACAGGAGTCAGTGGCCCGAGTCGACTACAACCGATTCATCCCCCGTCTAGAACGGGAGGTAAGATTCTGGACACTCGCGAATCCCCTGTCAGCGAGTTACTGTCTTCCTTCGTATGCATATATGCTGAGGACTGAATACGGACATTTATTTTCCTAGTAAAGGGCAAGGCCTGGCCATACAAGATAAGGGTTCGGATTTCATAATCGTTCTCTTTTTTCCCGCCTTAGGAAAACAATACCGAGCGCGAACCCAAGCTTAAAATTTTGACTAGAATAAGACCGATAAGGTAACGAGCTTATAGGAAAGTCGTTCAAAATGATCGTATTGGGTATTTTGTTAGCGTAACTCAAAGTTCAAGAAGATTACTGTAAGTCGATTAGAGCCGCCTTGTAACCCAGGGAAGCATTGCCAAAGAGGTGGGGGTATCAAAGCTCCTCTGAGATTCTCCTACTTCTCTTCGACTTACTTTATTCGGATCATCCTACGAGGTTTGCTAAAATTGTACCCAATTGCCTCTTGGAAGAGTAGAAGCTGGTCTGGAATCAATCTAAGTGGAGCCATCATGCTTTTTGTTTGCTAGAAATCAATAGGTTTGATTTGGTCGAGTCAGTCTTGTTTGTGATTGTGTAGAATTCCTCTGTAGTTTGTATTTTAGGGGTGATGAATCCTTTTCAGGAGACACCACCTGAGATGACGTTACGAGACTATATGCGTAGAAATTCTCATTATCAGGAAACATCATCTAAAATTACTCTTGGTGAATATATGCATGGGAAACGACATTGGGATGTTCCAACGGTAAGCGATGAATCACCTCTAACGATCTACGAGAAGTATTATAAAAACAGACCACTTAGTTTGGAACAAAGATCGAGAATTCTTGAATGTCAAAAATTATATCATGATGACGAGGATAGTGCTGATGGAGAATCTTAAATATGTAGGCATAGTGATCAGGAATTTGTTACTTCAATTGAGCTTTATAATGATAATATTATTTCTAGTTCAAATCCAAATAATTTTAATAATTATTCACCTATTCAAAAGGACGAGGATTTAACTAGAGATACCCCCATTTTAGACGAAGTAGTATTTCCTTTTTACGAAGCTGATGATGGTTTAGAGGAACGGGTTTATTCTGAGAATATTGTTTTAGAGTCCAAGGATTTAGAAACAATAGACTTAGACAAAGAACATAAACTCGTAGAGATGAGTGAGGATGAACCTGACTTAGAAGAATCAATTGACCATTTTCAGGAATATGATGACCTAGAAATTAGGGAGATTGTGACTAGTCTATCTAGAGACACTGAAAACTCTAAGTTTGGGGGTGATTATCACTTTCCTAGTGCCTTACCTTAAACTCTCAGAAAGTCCCCTCACTTAGGACTTGATATCTGTGCCTCGACCATTTTACAAGATTACCTTCATACTCGTTTTCCTGAACCCAATGTCCATGAAGAAGTTCAGTTAGTAGAAACCCACCCTCTGGTTGATGTGGTTTACCTAGGCTATGATACCAAAATCGACTTTGTTTTCCTACCAAACAGTTTTACTTTAAATGTGGGAACGTTTAGATTTCAAATGTGTTACTTATTAAGTTCTGAGACTAAGCCTAAGTACTTTAGGTTAATAGAATCGACACATTTACTTAAGAATGGCCACTACTCTCATTGTGGTCAAATTTATAAGTCAAATCTTATTGACTTATTGGATCCTCAATTATTTAGGTTATTCTTATGTGCTCCTGTGTTCTTAGTCGAGTTTTTCCAGAATCTAAAACCTAATAATTTGGATCTCACTTATGAGGAAATGCAACCTATGAAAATATTTTATTTAGACCCCTTTATAGAACCTGAACCTGAACCACAACTAGTTGTAGTTGTCTTAAACAAGAAACTAGGCAAGGGTGTGCTATGTTTATTCTTGGTTTGTTGCAGTTTCCTTTTGTCTGTGATAACACTTTTTAATGCAGATGACCCGCAATTATTTCGGCTATTGTTATATGATTCGAGGTGATTAATTCTTTCTTATGCCTGGCTGAAGACGTTAAACTTAGCACTTCTTGGGAGGTAACCCATGATCATGCAACACGGTAATATCTTTCCTTAAATTTTTTGCTTCAAATGGTAACAGTTTCTCCTTGTTCATGCTTTTAATCTTATCTTTAGAACATTGAGGACAATATTAGATTTAAGTTTGGGGGTATGGGAGAAACTTTTTAGTTGCATTATTATTAAACTCCAGAGCCTAGAAATTTATGCCTATTAAGGATGGCACTAACCAATCTAAGTGGATGGAAGCATCTTGATTGTAGGAGTTGAGGAACCAATCTGAGTAGATGGAAACATCTAAATAGAGTCTATTCATAAAAGCACAGAACTCAGGTGTTAGAAATAACATGATAGTTTCACCGTATCTCGGAATCATCTTATTACTTCTGTTTTTATTTTTGCACAATTTTTATGTTGATGTCTACTGGGTTGAAATATGGTGATTGAGTTACTGGAAAAAAAAAAAAAGAAAAAAAAAAAAGAGACCAGACCAATAAGACCAATCGGAATAAATATTAACACTTGGATGGCAATATGTGTGTGTTCTCCCTGTCTCCGTCGCCTAAACAAGCGTGGAACGCAGGATCCACGGGAATTACCATGTAATCTGCTGACAAGAAGCGTGCGCTTGGATCCAAAAGATCTAATCATGCCGTTAAAATAAATAAATATATATATAAAGGTTTATTATAAAGTCGACCACTGGTTCCCTTGTATATGCTAGCTGAGTTGATGTAGATTTAGGATTATCGACCACTGGTTCCCTTGTATATGTCAGTTGTGTTGATATTAGTCCAGACCAATATCTCAATCAACTAGGTCATAGGTTCATCTTGGCATTGACGTCCATTCGCAACCATCTATTTCTATTTCCATCTTCTTAATCTATTCATGTGATTTGTTTGACTCCGGATATTGATGTCCATAGTGCGATTATCTGAGTAGAGCTCTGCCACTTATATATGAATTTAGTATGCTTGAGTGCAAACTCGTGTACAACAATTGGAATTTCGCATCAGGGTACTTCCTCCTGTAATCAAAAAGTATGCCAACCAAGGAGGTTCTTTAGTGCCATTCCAAGGTTCTGCGTAGATAGCTAGGGTCTAGAGTAAAGGTTTTGTGGGTATATCTCTAGTAAACCCTCCCGAGACTATAACTCGGCCACTAGGGCCACCTAGGGGTTTAAAGGCTTGTTGCACATGCTAAGTGCAATCGACGATGCCTGCGACAGTGAGTTAGGATTTTATTTTCTGTTTTTGATTTGCTCGGGACTAGCAAATAATAGTTTGGAGGTATTTGATAGACGCATTTATGTGTTTATTTTCATCTCTATTTTGTATATTGTTAGTACCCATTTTTGTACTTATTTTGGTATTTTATCTCTTTGTAGGTGTTTTTGGAGAAATAAGCTTTTGCGGCGAAATTGGCTCGAAAAGTAGTTTTTGCGCTCATGGGAGAAAATTACTAATGGGAACCCAGATTACTAAGGGGTACCTACTTACTATAGGCACCCCAGCAACAGGATAAGGGGCGACCATCTTCTACATTTGAAATCCGAGAAAAATGGCGGGAAGACAAAACCAGTTACGAAAAGAATTAGGGTTGGTTTTTGAATGAGATTCAATCGCTAAAATTGGTTGGAATGGATTGGATTGGGCCAACAATGTTGGTATAAGTGATCAAATGGACCGAATTGGATTGGATAATGATCCGAAGCAAAACAGGGCATGTGGAGAGTTCTCGAAACTTTTCTTAGTAATGGAATTATCTGGTCTCTATTTAAACGAGATTTTCTCGTTAATTGTCTACAGTTCGGGTTGGGAATGATACGGTACATCGAAACAGGGTTGGTAAGAGAGTTTGTTTTGGAAAGAAAGAATGTTTCTACATATATCTCGATTAAACAAGGAATACAGGTTAACTCGGATTCTGTTGGTCGTATTCTTGGAAGTTTCGTGCAGTAATGAACCATATATTCTGTTAGATTCGTATTAATCTTTATAGAGTATTTGGGAAGTTTTGGAAAGACAGAAGACGCGTTGAAAAGGAAGAAAAAGCGAAAGAAAATCCGAGACTTTGGGAGGAGAAAAATAGAGATTTTCTCGTGATATTTTGCATCTGCTGGGTACAAAAGAAGTGGAGGGGACTCACATCAAGTGGTCGAGAGTTTGGGGACTTTAGGGGGCTGAGGAGTGAGAAATCAAGACGAACAGCAAGCTTCGTGCTGCTGTTTGCTGCTGCTGCTGAAGAAGAAGGAGACGAAGAACATTGACCCACAAAGAATAGTCGCAAAGAAGTATCGTTCTTAAACAGCAGACCACAGTTATCGTTTATGAACAACACCTGATTGTAACGGTGACTTCTGTAACGACCATTAAGTGTTGTAGATTCGTTGTATTATTATTTCTCTTCAATAAAAACACCTTTTGAGCCATGTTTCTATCTTTTGAGTGTGTTTTGAGCATGAAGAGCTAAACCCCAACACTGGGATGACGGAGGAAGCCCTATTTCATGCATGTGGTAATTCTAATAATTCTTTTATGACTATTTGCATTGATTTTTAATTGATTTATGATTTTTATTGAATGGGTGTGATTTCGTTTGATGATGTATGCTTGGTCAATGTATTTTTTATACATCATGCTTTTTATTTACAGTCATTGCTTTTCAAAAATCTACTTTTGGCAAAGAATAAGAGTCCATATTTTTAATATTTGAGCTATAATTGATTGGAATTATTATTTGAATCACATGAATGGAATTTGGTGGAATCCTGAGTCTCAGTGTTTTTTATAATCTTGACCAAAACATTATTTTTATTTTTCTAGTTTTCTAAATTAAGTTTAAAAATTATTCTTCACAAGTCCGAGTTGAACAAATCTTATTACCACTTTTTCTACAACAATTAAAATCACATTAATAAACCTTATCAAACATTTGATGGTACATATCCTAGTTTTTTGGTGGAGAGTGGGGGAGATCTTTTGTTAGTGAAGTTTGGACACATCGGAACGTTTATTGGAGTATTCAAATTAGATTTCTCCAAGATGGAATGGGTCAGAGTAAAGAGTTTGGGAAAACATACGTTATTCATCAGCTATTCATCATGTGTCTCAAGAATGGCTTTGTGTACTGATATGGAGAACAAAATATATTTCTCTAGATTGTCCTTGCAAGGCGAAGGAATTTTATTTTATTCACTTGATACAGGTAGTTATCATTCTCTTAAGAACCATCGTTCATCTAAAGATCTTTATGATACAAAGGGATGGTCGTCATGGTCTTGGATTGAACCAAATTGGTCAAGGTCAACTACAAAGAGCTCGATTGGTTTGCTACACTTTCATAGTATCTATTAGTCTTTCTAATTAGTTAGAACCTTATTTTAATTTATTTACCAGCTTCTACCCCAATGTCTTTTCTTACAAATATCTGATACATTCTCTTGCAACATTATAAGAGACGCGCTTATGGTAGTAACTTCTCATTTTTCCTACTTCATGATGTTAGTTGATATCTTTCACTCAATCAATTCTATGCACTACATTGTAGTTGAACTTCTCTGAAACACTTACTTCCATCTCTGTTGATTGTTTCCCTAGACTGAAACATTTGTCTAGTAGACCACCACCTTTATTTAATCTGGATTCCTTTTTGGTTTTACCCCTGCTCATGAGCGAATTGTGAACATTCTTATCTTTCCCTTTCTGCATTTCTTTGTAGCTGTTGAATTTATTGCATATTACATATGAAGACACCACTTTTTTTGTTTCTTTTTTTCTTTTTCATATGCATTAAAGTCATATGAAGACACCACATATTATTGAAGGCATGAAAGAAAGGCAAAAGCTTGTCGCCATCTGGCTAAGAATTTTATTTGTGTACCCGTCATTAGCTTTGAGGAATCTTTGGTCAGTCACTCGTCATACGCTTTGCATAATATTTGAACAGAATAACATAAAGTTGATTATGCATAATATTTGAACAGAATAACAAAGTTGTTGATTATTAGTGCAAGGAACTAGCTTCTCAACTGTGTATTTGAAAGGGGGCCGTACCAAGTGCTCGGAAGTGATGCACCCACCGAATTTTTCTCCCGAGCAAAATCCCGAAAGGGGATCGTGTGGTCCGGGAATGCCTCTCTATATTGGGATTATAAATGGTGTTATGGTGGGTCTCACTGTTTTTTTAGTAGGGATGAGTTCGGAATTACTCATCGGGATAAATTCTCGTTTAAGGTAGCATTTTCCATTGGAAATATGTAAAAACAAGCTTGTCTAGATTATTAGGGCAAAAAATTACAGAATATATGCATGTTTTTTTTTCTGAACGACAAAAGGAAGATTTCATTAATAAAAAAATTAGAGGATATAAAAGATTTATGCCACTCTAGAAAAACAAGATGAGTGGTGGTACATGCTACCAACTATTTAATTATTTGAGTTCAAGGTTTCATTTGAGCATTGCATTTATACCAAAAAAATTAATGAGCATTGCATCATTTGGAGTTCAAGGTTTCTATAGTTCGCAAACACTTTGTCATTCCCTCTCTCTCTTATGTGCGACTCCCTCTCTCTCCTCTAGCCGGTTTCCGATAAAGTAAAGTGACTGTTATCCTTGTTTCTTTCCCTCTAACGGTCTTCTCCTACCGGATTCTGGCATCTGTTTTCACAGGAACTCCTGTCGACTCTCATGAAAACTTCTCTCTGATATGAATTCTCATACTAACTCTCACACTCACCTAGTTCTACCTTACTATACTAATTACAAGGATGCTTCTACAATCACTTTGGAAAATCAGAATAATCCTATGAAGTTCAGTTCCCACAATCACAGTACCATTAGCTCTCAGAATCGTCAAATCACCAAAACTATACCAGTCCCATCCTCAAAATCAATCACATTTACATTCTTAGGAATAACAAAGTTCATCACAAACACCTAAATCAAAAAAATCACCAAAGTTCTCAAAAAAATAAGAACAAACACCCACTGGACCATTATCTAAATCAATGGAGAAACCATTATACTATCCTACAAATACCCAATTCCCTAATTCTCAAAAATATCAACAATTTGCGAGATTACCCAAGCGATACCTCACATGATTTCAACAAAAACCATCATCATGTAAACACCACCACCTGGTATGATGAACACCATCCCAAACCCAATAAATATCTAACAAAATACCTCAGCTCAAATTTCCAAAGAATTACACTACTAAACTCATTCATCAAACCACGTGCAAGGCTAGAAATTCTTCTACTCCTAATACCGATCATACTCATCACACCATAAAAAGTACTGAAAAACATACAAATCATCATCCTACTATTTCCAATACTGATTTCAAAAGCATTCCCAACAACAGTTATCATAAGATCTTTGTCTTTGTCTTTGAAAAAAAGAACACCAAGCAGAAACCAAAAAGACCCACTTCTTGTATGTTCAAAAGTATTGGGAATCTCATTTCCAATCCAAAAAACTACCAAAACATCTCAAATATTCTCACCTGGTTAAATGCTATGTAGTTGATAAGATCGTCCACTCCTAGTTCTGGCTCTGCGACGTTCCATTTGTGTCCTTGTGGGACGATTTAGACGAGTAGGAGGATAGACACGATGATTCCTTGGTCGTGCAGGTGGATTGTTTGGCTCAGCTTCAACGAATGCTGCTGGCTCTGGATTAGGCTGCACACTATTCTGATTTGGTGGATTTCGATCTCTGTATCCTGCATCAACAATACTAGCAACATTCTCCGCAATCCTGCCCACAACAGAACATACCATGTCAAGATGAGGAAATACAATTTCTCCTCCAGGTATTGGAATAGCCGCCATTCTTCGAATTTCTTCTCTAACTGGCTCAGGCATCATGATAGAATCAAAACCCTGAAGCACACCACCTGTTACCAACTACTACCATAGTTTGAGGTACACAAAAAAAAAAGATTATACGAAAAAAGATTATATGCGTCAAAGAGTAATTATTAGTGATATGCTAATCTCTATGATTCTAATAGCCGTAAGATGTCACTGATACCAAGACGTGTCGGACATGGACTTTCTCAAATATCGTAAACTCCTAACTGTTTCCCAAGCTTGACCTGTTTCAGTTCAGAAAATCTAAACTCGTGTGGAGTGTTTACACCCTAAAGGGATCAGGAAAGACATTAAAAATAATCACGTTTCACAACCATATGAGATATTGCCATGTGGCTGGAAATTAAGATTTTATTTTATTTTAGTTAATAAAATTCGGAATAAAATCAAAAAAAAAATATTTGATTTATCGAAAAAAAAAATTTAATCAAGGAAAACTAAAATCGAGTAATTACCTTTTTTGAACAATTCCAAATTCCAAAATTAATACTTATAATTTCCATTTATACTTTCACCTCAAATTTCAAAAGATCGAAAAACATATAAAAGCTATCACCACTTTAAAGCCATAGGTCTCTAGCAATAATAGTAGAACAAGATGGAGTCCCACCAACAATAATTTAAGTTGGCATATATGCACTGCAACAGAGCATGTGAACCCATTTTTTCCATTCTTGATTTACTGAAACTCACTGTGACTTTTCTTTTCTTTTTGTACTCTTTTCATAAATTTCTAAAATATTTTAATAAAAAATTTCATTTATTAAGATATAATAATAATGTAAATCAAGGACCTCTAATTCGATGCTCCCCGAGAAAAACCAAGAATATAAATCGTTTTTGACCTTAAACTTTGCCTAAAGTGCAAGACAAAGCAGACTGTAAAAGGTGGTGAGGTAGTGTTACCAGAGAATCTGGTTTTTGAACAGCAAATAAGATTTGGTTTTCCACTTTTGATTCTGTTCATACATAGCTAGCAGGTTTTGGTTCCACTTAACGCTGGGTTTTTGTTGGGATATATATATTTAAAAAAATAGTTTTATAATATTATATCAAACTTAAAGATATAGTGTGGTGGTATTATTTTGGGCTCCCACATTATAAATTTGGGTTCAAGTCTCACCCAGGTCTTGGAGGTATGTTAATTTAAAATTATTTTTTTACAGATTTAACTCCTGGTTTCCAAAACGGTTTTATCTAATTTTCTATAATTGAGTGATTACAGTAAACAATTTGTTATATATATGTGGTAACCGTACCTTATAATCCTTACTTTGGTGGTGATTTTGATAATAATCATAACATATGCTGTCTAGTATTATTTATTTCACCAATTCCAATCATGTGTAGTGTAGTCTTGTCAATTTTCCTTGAAAAGATCGAGTTGTTTTCAATCAATTGAATGTTGAATCCGGTAACGAATCGGGTAACGGTTCAGTCGATTCCTAGGACAAGAACTTTCACTCACATTGACAACGATTTGAATCATGTGTTGTATAGTCTTTTCTGTTTCCTTGAAAAGATCGAGTTGCTTACAATCAAGTTCATGCTGAATCGGGTACCGATTCAGTTAATTCCTTGGACAAGAAATTTCACTCACATTGACTGCATTCATGGAGGTTTAATTAGAGGTAGCATAATTGGATTTTCAAGATTGTAACGACTGTGACGGATATTTTCTTACTAATAATTTCACGGCTAAAATATGTGTATGATGTACGCATAAACAGGAGGTAGTGTTTGAGCTGTTCATAATGAAAGATGAAATAACCTCTAAAAAAATTTCTGAAATTATTAAAACTGAGTATTTACAAAATTGATGTAAAATCAATCTCAACTGTAAATGTAAAATCAACTCTATATTCCAAAAGTGAACAGATCCTGAATTTTTTCCTTTCAATTAAAACCTACAAATTTTCGAAAATCAAATATATGAAAAATTCAACCGTGATGTTTTGATTTAGTAGATGGATTTGATGATTATGATGTTAAAAATAAAAAGATAAAAATATCATGTTTGCACAGAGATGAAATGAAGAACGTTTGCACAGAGATAACTTCTCTTTCATTTTGATTCAGAGAAGACAACTTCTCTTTCATTTCTCTCCCTTAAGACCGAAGACGTGTTCTGATTTAAAAAAAAGGACCGACGACGTGGAAAAAATCTAATGTGAATGGGCAAGCCACCTCACTGCACCAGCTCAACGTGCGAGTAAGTCGCGAGTATTTATTTATAGTGGCGCCTATCACGGTCGTTCAAGTAATTATTGTTAATATAAGAAATACGCATAATTTGATAAGCATGTTTATATTCGTTACATAAGTGTTTTAAAATGCTTTTAATGGTATGAAGTTTGCGAACATCCGTGATGCAATTTGAGAGATAAATCATTTCAAAATTTCACTAGTTATTATCCATAAAGGTATAATTGTAAAAAATACTCTTTTCCCTTCCCTGCCTTAAGAATTGTACAAACTTGAACTAGGTCATCTAATAGTAGAACGGAGGGAGTAATATGTTTCATAGATAATGTTAGAGCACTTCTCGGTCAAACTCGCAAGTGTTGCTATCTGAAACTTGTTTGTAAAGTTTAGTTGCCAAAACTATAAGTCTTGATTTCTAGTCTACTTATAGCTAAGTCTCAGATTAGGATAGTAAGTGTAGTTGAGCCTTAGACTCCACGGCGTTCATCGAATGAAGACGAAGAACTACTCAAGGGAACTTGTGGAAATTCATCAACAAAAGGTATGTGGAGACTTGAACTTATCTATCACTCAAATGTCTATCTATTTTATCTTTTATTTTGAGACAAAAGTCGTATTGCTATATAGACTTCAATTATACACATTTGTTATTTCGAGTCGAGTCTATCTCGCTTATCTATTTCTCGTAATGTGTGTTGGTAAGCTTTCGCTTTAGCCAAGTTCATCTTTATTCGTGACGAAAGTCATGCTGATTATTTCAATAACTTGAAAATCGCTTTGATGAAAATAGTTTGTGAATAACGACTATTTTAACATCCTCTAAGAAAGTTTCAATGATTGAAATGAGAGTTTAGATCATGTAACCATCTTTGGATATAAACATAGTGTGTTCTCAAATTTGCTAAGCTAGAGTCGATTCTCCTTTATAATTCAGAACTTTTTCATTCTTTCTTTCTCTCCTCTGTCTTTTGTTGTTCCTTCTTAACTTCTTGTCTCCTATAAAGAAGCTCATTATGTCTGGGAGGAATTCTCCATCTCGACCTTCAAGACGGTATGGCCTCTTTTATTTGTTCTTCTTTTTGTTTTTGTCGGTGGTTTATGCCATTATTTTGAACTATGAAAATCCTTCGTAGTTATCATGATTGCTCTAGTCAATGGTTCTTTCCATTGCGTTTTAACTGTGAAGTTTCTTCGGGGATCGCCATTGTTGTCTCCACCTTTTATTATTTTTCGTCAGTTTCTCCGGCGCAAGTTCTGATACCCCCACCCCCCCCTCCCTTTTTTGTTTATCTTTTGTAGTGTTGATAAGAGACCGATGAGGGCTTCGAGCACCAGCCGTTCTTCCGGCATGTATGATGCTGATTTCTTGGAGATGATAAAGACTAAGCATCATCTTCAAAGATTTCAAGTTACTTTACAGAATTCATAACTTTTTCATTCTTTCTCTCCTCTGTCTTTTGCTGTTCCTTCTTAACTTCTTGTCTCCTATAAAGAAGTTCATTATGTTTGGGAGGAATGCTCCATCTTGACCTTCAATACAGTATGGCCTATTTTATTTGTTCTTATTTTTTTTTTTGTCGGTGGTTTACGCCATTATTTTGAACTATGAAGTTCCTTCGTAGTTATCATGATTGCTCTAGTCAATGGTTATTGCCATTGCTTTTTAACTGTGAAGTTTCTTCGGGGATCGCCGTTGCTGTCTCCACCTTTTATTATTTTTCTCCGGTTTTCTACGGCGCAAGTTCTGATACCCCCCCCCCCTTTTTTTGTTTATCTTTTGTAGTGCTGATAAGAGACCGATGAGGGCTTCGAGCACCGGCCGTTCTTCCGGCATGTCTGATGCTGATTTCTTGGAGATGATAAAGACTAAGCATCATCTTCAAAGATTTCAAGTTACTTTTGCTACTCCGGAGGGTCAAGCCGGCGTATTGACAAAGAAACTCTTTGAGGATAACCCCTGTGGTCCCAACGAGATTATCGTGGCGGCGGGTCAGCTTGATGCTGGGCTTCGCCTTCCTCTGTACTGCCCACTTGATTCTTTTAAATACGAGGTTCTTTGCCTGCTTAGGCCCCAGCGAGCTATTTATCATCCCAATGGAAATTTTTATAGGATCGCCCGAGAATGTGCTCGGCGAAGTCAAGGCAAGGTTACTGAGCACGAGCTGAATGAGTTTATCCCTTCTCAGATGGATTTGTATACACCTGCTACTTTTGTGGAGAGCTATTGGTGCCAACAGTATGATACCTTTGAGGGATTTTGAGTTGAAATTTCTAGATCTCGGCGACCTCTCGGAGGTCCCCCTCTTATGTACGATTTGGATCCTACCAATCCCAGCAATCTTACACTTCGCAAGACTCATGATTAAAAATGGTTTCTGGCTCCTCTTCGTATTGTGGGGCCTTATATTTTTGGCTGGGATGAGATTGGCAATGTCCTTCCTGGGATTCCTGAGATGCATAATCATCTTCCACGTTATAGGCCATGGGAGCTTAGATGGGACCCTTCCCGTAGGCATTCATCACAAACTGCTCGAGCTACTGAGGATGCTAAGGTAGAAAATACTGTCTTAATGTTTTAACGTATATATACCTTGCCCCTGTTGTATGCCTTAGCATCTGATACTGTTGTATTGTTTGAGCAGAGGAGAAGAGTCACTGATGTTCTGGGCCATCTACTGCTCCCATGGAGGTTGCAGAACATGCATTGGAAGTTGATATTGGTGCGTTGTTTGGCGAGAATGAGATTTTGGACCTTGGTGAAGGATTTTTTCGTGATATGGATCATGTATTATTGGATGAGGCTTCCAATCTTGATGGCACTACCATTATATCGGAGGTGGGGATGCCCCAGGCGAGTAATCTCGCTGATGCGGGTGTTCTTCCCGATGTAGGTGCTCGGGTTGGTAGTGGTGTTGGTACTGGCGTACCAAGTACTTTTGCTGGTGGTTTTCCTTCTGCTCCTTCTAGTTCGTCTTCCATCGTCTTTGGTGGTGGATCCTAGGCGATGAAGATGTTATGCTCGGATCAGTATGCTCGGATGAGCGAGGACGAGAAAGCTCGTATCTTAACTTCTTTGCCTAAATCCGCATTGCATCAGCTTGTGCAGGCGGTATGTATTTGACTATACTTTCAATAGTATGCTATTTATTGTTACCTCAGTTAAAGTGTTTCTAACTAGTGATGTTGTCTGATTTACTAGAGCAACAATCTGAGGGTTGGTATGATGTCCAAGACTCGTGTTGCTAGGAGGCGAGCTAGAGATGCTGAGCACGAGAATCAGAATCTGCGTCTTGCTGTGGAGATGGCCAAGCAAGAGGCTTTGTCCTTTCGCCAAGATAAAAAAGAGCTGGAAGGTATTTATTTTTTCCTTTGTCTAAGTTTTCATCTCCATAGTAGGTTCTAGAGTTATGAATTAGTCCCCTCTATTGGTAGCCACCATCAAATGTTTGGAGGAGAAGGTAGATAATAGTGGTCATAGGCATGCTAGGTAAATATTCAATCTGAGGCTCGATGTGAGCTCTCGCCAGTGCAAGATTGATTCCTTAGAACATGAGAATGCACAACTTCAGAAGGATGTGGACGTTCATCGAGATCGCATCGTTGAGCTTCGTGCGATGCTAGATAAAGCTAATCAGGTGGCTGTAGCTCGCTCGGATGAGATCAAGCTCCTCCGAACTCAAAAGGATGGGCTGATTGAGTGGAAACCGGACCACATGCCCCTTCCTGCGCAGGCAGAGGATGACAGAGAAGAGTTAGCACATCTCAAGCGAGATTTTATCCAGCTTGAAAAGGATGGTGATAGACATATGTTATCGTGCCCGGCTAGCGATGCTGCCATAACTCATGTTGAAGCGCAGATTAGTGATTTAGATAATCCAAGTGGAACATACCTTAGCTTTTGTTTTAATTGAACATGAAGGTTTCCTATTAGCGGCTTTTGATTTTCATTCACCTTATGCTTTTATGAGTTATTTCTGTTATATTGATTCTCTCCTTTTACTTCTCTTGCAGAGGCTCGTAAGGGTAATGCGGAGTTGGAGAGGCAATTGGAGGAAGTGAAGGTGGCAAAACAAAGTCTCGACGAAGAGCTTAATGAATTGGTGAGAAACCATGAGAAAGAGCTGGAGGATGAGCGTGCTGACAAGAATCATAAGTTGAGCAATCTTCATGCTGAGTACAAGTTTATGATAACGAATGCCTACAGAACTGCCGTCCTTCGTGAGCGTCAAAGGGTCGCTGCTGCCAATGTTGTGGTTCCACCTCCGCCTGTCGAGCCCGAGTCCGAGCAAGCTGCTTCTGGAACTGCCGAGGGCGAGGATCGGGTGGATATTGAGCAAGGTGCGCCTGGCGATTGGCAGGTTTAAGTCCGTCAGTTCTTTTTCTCATATAAGCTTTGCTTTTCTAAGAACTTCTTGTTTTCTCCTTTTTCTGTTTAAACCTCGTGTTGTTTTTTAGGTAATGTTTGGGAAGACATTATTTGGTTAGTCCTCGTGCTCCTTGCGAGGCAACGTGTAATTGGTTTGACTGGTCAGTACGCTAATCGAGTCCTCTTCTGTGTTGGAGGCATTATTTTGCTACACATACTTTGATAAGTCCTCATATGTGGGAGGCAATGATACTTTCTTTTGAAGTAACTGTTTATATGGATGATAATTTCTTTAGTTGAATTACATCACACGATGTGTGTATTTCTGTGGCTCCCGGGGGGTTTTGTGCATGCTGTTGGTCCAACCATGGGTGACAAAGCCAAGGAGTGATCAATTCCTTAAGTGGATAGGGCATCTCTTACGGTGTTGAACTTTCAGTATGGCACATTCCCATTCTCGCCTTGGTCTGGTGCCTTCATGTTTTTTTTTTTTTTTTTTTTTTTTAATAGTGTCCTGTTTAGGTTACACTTGCCCCAGGGTTAAGTGATCAGTTGTGTGAGTCACTTGTTTATTAACCATTGTTTGGAGGGAAATATCTCGGTCAAGTGATTCTTTCCTTAGCCAAAGGTAAGTACCTTGATTCTGGATATCTCCTGTTATGGCTGGACATCACCCGATTCTCGATCGTGATGGCATTACCTTAGGTCTATTTTCATTTCAGGTAGCTTAGGGTGTCCCCCGCTTCATCTAGCTTCATTCGGCTAGATTGCATTGCCTCATTCTTTTTGCGTTCAATTCAAAATTTCATGCTCTACAATACAAAGATAAAAATTTCAAGATTTGTGCAAAAATTCAAACATGGTTAATGAATCGGTTGATGTGTGCATCAGCATAAACCGATTGTTGTTGATGTTCATCAAATCAACCCAGAATCGGTTTATGTAGGTGTACCATATCTACCGATTTTGGGGAACATCAATGGCAATCGGTTTATGTGGACACTTAAATAATCCGATTGTGGGCATAACAGTTAAGAAATCAAAGGTTGTACAATCGGGTTACGTGGACATACATGTAATCCGATTCTAACCAAAAAAATATATAGTAAAAACGGTTATCTAGTCCATACCAGAATCGGGCTATGTGGACATTAACGTAGACCGATTCTGGTTCAATTTTCTCCAACGAGAATACACATTCATTACAATCGGTCTTTGTGGGCATGAACAAAATCTGTTTCTAAATAAAATCGGTTCATAAGTACATTGACGTAATCCGATTCTAATAAACCCAGAACACTTTGATTTAAAAAAAAAATCGAATTTTGAGTGATTGCATGTTGCTAAAACCTAATTTAGGGGATTGGTTTGCTAGAAAAGTACTTGATTCGTGCCATTTCATCTGCTTCTATGACACTCGAAGAGAAGAATCGGTTGGAGATGGAGATGAATTTGATTTTAGTTTTATGATTTTGATTTAAGTTTTTTTTTCTTATTATTATTAGGACTTAATGGGATACATTTGTAATATTAGTATTTGATAGAGGGTAAATTGATAGTTTCATCTCTTAATAACCTTTTGTCGTGTAGTAACAGGCCCAAAATTATAGGATAAGCTCCGATTTAGCCGGTCTTTAAAAGTTGGGATGCAAACATCATTCATTTCTAACGACCATCTTTGCTACAGGCGCCTACAGCTAGCCAACAATTATCTCATACATATTGGAATTGGATCTACAATGCTTCCACTGGTGAGTAATTAGTGCTTTTGTACAGTGAAAGGAGTCAGTCTTGCCCCTTCCCCTGTCATGTCATTTCTCTTCTCCTCAGTGAATGCAAAAAAAGAAAAATGATTCGTTGAGAGTACAAACTCTTTTTTATATTATTTTCGAAGATACGGTTATATTAAAAAAAAGAAGGAAAAAAAAAAAAAAAAAATACGGTCAAACCAACGTCGCAAGTCGCAACAGCGAATACTAGCCACATACACACTCTCTTGTAATTTCCACTGGCTCCGGAACAAAAAAGAAAAAAAAAAGTCCACTAAACAAAAGTCACTTCAACTCACATAATGCTGAGCGCCTGAGCCTAATCCATTCACCTCCAATTTGTCTCCCTCCCAGATACTCATAACTCATACCTCAATGGCTTTACGTTTAACAGCACCACTGCAAGACATATTGGCTTATCCTTCGTACCTCAAGACATACTTTGGATAAGATACTCGACTGTGGATGTCGACATTTTGGTTAGATGGTGACACTTGATCGAAATAACAAAAAAAATAAATTATTTCTTGCATACGCCATCCATTACTCTGTGGGACCTGCCTTGCTAAAGGACACAGAGCTTATTTAATTTGTTTGGGGCAGGGGCGGAGCCAGAAAATCTATTAAGGGGAAGCAAAAGCTACTCGAATAACTCGACAACCATGATATCATCCACATAAACTAGTGAAACTGTGAGTTGCTCACCATCCTTATGAACAAATAAAGAAAAATCTGCAGTGGAGTTCTTGAAATTAAGAGATAAGAGAGCTGAGCTGAGTTTATCATACCATGCTCTAGGTGCCTGTTTTAGGCCATAGATAGCCTTATGCAAGAGACATACATGATTAGGTATGTCCTTATCCACAAAACCTGGAGGCCGAGACATGTAAACAGTTTCTTTGAGCTCACCATGGAGGAAAGCATTGCTCACATCAAGCTGATGAATGAACCAGTTAAACTGAACAGCCATGGATAGTATAAGTCCGATTGTAGTTGATTTTTCCACAGGACTGAATGTTTCATCAAAATCCATTCCATGTTGTTGATGATAGCCCTTAGCAACAAGCCTAGCCTTTTGTTTATCAATTCTCCCATCTAGATTTTGTTTAACTCTAAACACCCATTTACAACCAACAATGTTGTGACCTTCAACTGGAGGAACAAGTGACCATGTACCAGCATTCTGCAAAGCTGTATATTCAGCCACTGATGCTACATTCCAAACTTCTTCTTTCTTTGCTTCAGAGATACAAGTAGGTACTCTAGATATGAAAGCAACAGGCAAAGGATGTTTAGTAGCATAGTAAGATTTAGGTGTATAAATTCCATTCTTGCCCCTAGTAGTAATGCTATGATCATTCACTGTAACAACAGGAGGATGAGAATGTGGCTTTTAAGGCACTTGTGAAATAGATTGAGAGTCATACAAAGGAACAGGTGAAGGAGCAGGGATAGGTGAAGGAACAACATTTTGATATGGAAATGAAGACTCATTAAATGAGACATGTCTAGAAATGTAGATAGTATTACTTACTGGATCAAAGCACCTATAACCTTTATTACTCAGACTATAACCAAGAAACACACATTGTTTGCTTCTAGGTTCAAGTTTGCTATTTGTGTAAGGCTTGAGCCGGGGAAGCAAGCACAACCAAAAACTTTTAAGAAGTTGTAATCAGGAGACCTTTTAAAAAGCATCTCAAATGGAGTTTGAAAAGCAATGGATCTGGTAGGTAGTCTATTAATGAGGTAATTTGCTGTTTGTAAGGCTTCAACCCAAAAAGAAATAGGTAAACCGGATTGATACAGAAGGGTTCTAGTAACACCAATAAGATGTTTGTGCTTGACCTTAGCAAAACCATTTTGCTCAGGTGTATTGGGACATGACATTTCATGAGTTATGCCTTTTACAGAACAGAATTGATGAAGAAATTTATTGAGAAATTCACCACCATTATCAGTTCTTATGGTAACGATGTAGAAAACATATTTTCAATTTTAGCAACCAGAGAGACAAAAGAGTGTTTGAAATCGGATTTAGATGACAATGGCAGAATCCAGCAATCTTTAGTAAAATCATCTACAACATTTGCATAGTATAAAGTACCAGATGTAGAGGGAGTCTGACAAGGACCCCATAAATCCATATGCAACAATTCAAGAGGTCTAGTAGCCTCATTACAGATAACTAGAAAGGCAATTTTTGAGACCTGCAAATTTTGCAGTCATTACAGAAGAATGGTTTATTTGAAATTTCAGTTTACTACAAAGTCTTTGAAGAGTCTGAAATGAGGGATGGCCAAATCTTCTATGGAGGAGAGCATGATTTGTGGTAATAGATGTGAAAGCATGAGGTTGTGTGTTGAAAGAGATTAGATAAAGACCATTTTTATGTGTTCCTTGGAAGAGAGTCTTCCCAGAAGTGAGGTCCTTCACTGCAAATCCATCAGAGTCAAGAGTCAGTGAGCAGTTGTTATCAGTTGTAAATTTATGAATGGATAAGAGATTATGAGATGATTTAGGAACAACTAAGACATCTTTAAGAATAAATGAATGATCATTAGAAAGTCTAGTAGAGTTTCCTTTGCAAGAAATGGACATACCTGCTCCATTAGCTGTTTTAATCTCTTCAACACCATTATAAGAAGTGATGTCCTATAACTCAGTTATAGAAGATGCAATATGATTATTAGCTCCACTATCTGCAATCCACTCTTATGCATCAAATATATCTGCTGCTGCCAGCATGGTACTCAAATTTGCTGGAGGAGATCTTCCCTTATAAGAAAAATTCAATCAGTGAGTGCAGTTAGTTGCAATATGAACATCTTCTTTGCAGATTTGACATGGTTCCTGCTCAGGTACTTGTGAGTAACCTCTTCTTGAGGTATTTCTGCCAAAAATTGAAGGATTAGGATATCTATTTCCATGAAAACCTCTGCCTCTATATGAAAATCCTCCTCTGTAATTTCCACCTCTATAATTTCCACCTTTGTAATTTCCATTATGAGCTACAAAAGCCTTTGCATCTGAGATATCATGTGTGGTTTGGTGTCTCTCACTGATAACTGATTCTTCACTCAACAGATTGTTATGTAATTCAACACATGTGACTGGTGGATTTCGATGCCTCATAGCAGTGGCAAAAGGTATGTAATCTGGGTTCAAATCCTTTAGAGTAACAACTACTAATTCTTTATCAGAAATTACCTCACCAGCTGATGTTAGTTGGTCAGACAATGACTTGATTTTATCAATCAAAGAAGGAATATATTTGTCACCTTGAGATAAGTAAAACAATTTAGTGCGTAGTTGAATCGAGTGAGTAGATGAAGCTCTAGCAAACCTTTCTTCAATGTTGGTCCATAATTGATGTAAAGTTTTAGATCTGGAAAAGTAGGCAATCACTGCATCTGAAATTGTTGAATTAATCCACATGATGATAGTTGAATCTTCATCAATCCAATCAAGATAGAGAGTATTTTCAACACCATTAGTTCATTGCGAGGAGATGTGAACCGAGGAGGACATGGATGAGATCCATCAAGATATCGCCTGAGTTTGTATTTTTGAATCACCAGATTCATCAAATTCTTCCAAGTGATGGAATTGTATTCCTTAAGCTTAAGATGAACAAAGCCAGTTTGATTTAATGGTATTCGAGAAAAAGAAGTTGTTGCTGTTGGGTTTTCCATGATTACAGAATTAATAGAAATGTTCAAGAAAACGATGTAGAATGATAACCAGAAAGGAAATCGAAGAAAATTTTCAAGAAAGAAATCAAGAAAGTAAATCTTGATGTCAAGAACAAAGAATGAATCAATACCTCTGAAACAACAGATTGATGATACACAGAAACACACTCAGTGAAGAAATTGATGCTTCACTGTAAATCAGGATCGAAAAATTTGTTGGGGGAGACTTATAAATCCGAGCCGCTATGCGCAATACGAGACGTACACAATCAATGAAACACAAATGCGGAAAAATACACAACTATGACAATATAGAGGCAAACACACAACACCGGTAATTACGTGGAAAACCCCTCCAAGGTGAAGGGTAAAAAACCACGGGCAAATCTTCTACTATAACAATAATGGGTTACACACAATTCTCCCAATTTGGGGATAACAACAACTTCAAGGTGCATATAGCACTTGGATATCAATTTTCCTAAATTACACTCACCCCTAAGGATGGATCAACAATTCATTCACCAATAAGATGAGATTCACTATCAATTTGACAATAGCAAGAATAAGATTACTTACTACTAGAGTTTGAGCAAACCCTAGATTTTTCCTCTTTTGAAGAGATGTGGAAATTGATGGAACAATCTTCACCACAACGTACCAAACGGATCTTTGATAAGAACCCTATCTTCTCCTCTTCAAGATAACTTCAAATCTCACCAAAACGGCGGCTTCACCTTTCTCCCTCACTCACTCTCTTTCTCTACTGCCTATCTATCTATTTTCTTCACGACATGTGAAGAATATAAACATCTCCTGGATGTTTAACTTGTTATATCCTAACAAGGCACTGCTAACTACCCCTCCCCCCTCAATTTGATAAGGGGACACCTGGATTGTTGGTTCCATAAGGAGTAAACCCAACAATCTCCCCCTTACGACTTATGGCAAGGTACCCGTCACCACCAAACCCGCGCTGCTGCAGAAATACACATGCTTGTACTTTTGTAGTGACTTTGTCATCATATCAGAACCGTTGTCATATGTATGGATCTTCTCAATATACAAGACCTTCTCATTGAGAACTTCTTATATCCACTGGTACCTAATATTGATGTGCTTGGACCTCGAGTGAAAACTCGAATTTTTGCTGAGATGGATGGCACTCTGGCTGTCACAGTAAACGATGAACCTTTGTTGCTTCACACCAAGTTCTCTAACAAACCTGTTCATCCATATCATCTCCTTGCAACTCTCCGTAGCTGCAATGTACTCTGCCTCTGTAGTAGACAATGCCACACATTTTTGTAACTTGGATTGCCAAGACACGGCTCCCCCCTGCATAGGTAAATAAGTAACCCGATGTCGACCTTAGACTGTCTTGAGCACCTGCCAAATCTGAATCTGTGTAACCTACAAACTCTGGCTTGTCATTACCATAGCACAAACACATATTAGAATTACCTCTTAGATGCCGTAGTATCCATTTCACTGCTTCCCAATGCTCCGGACCAGGATTTGATAGAAATATGCTTACCACTCCAACTGCATAAGCTATATCCGGCCTTGTACACACCATTTCATACATCAAACTACCAACTGCAGATGCATAAGGAATATTCTCCATCTTCCGTTTATCACCATCATTCACAGGACATTGATCACGAGTTAACTTAAAATGGTTTGCAAGTGGACAACTTACCGGATCGGCCTTGTCCATGTTGAATCTTTAAAAAACCTTCTCAATGTAGCTTTCTTGTGATAACCACAACTTCCTTTCTTTCCTATCACGAGCGATTTCCATTCCAAGAATACGCTTTGCTTCACCCAAGTCTATCATAGAAAAAGACTTACTCAAATCTGACTTTAACCTGTCAATCTTTTTCTTATCTTTTCCAACAATAAGCATGTCATCAACATATAGCAAAAGAATAAGAAAATCACCATCAGCAAATTTTTGAATACACAATGATCTGAAGCTGTTCTCTTGTACCCATGTTCCTTCATGAATGATTCAAACTTCTTGTACCATCTTCTAGGAGCTTGCTTCAAACCATATAGACTCTTCTTTAGCTTGCTCACCATGTGTTCTTTTCCTTTCACTTCAAAACCCTCGGGTTGTGCCATATACACATCATCCTCCAACTCACAGTGAAGAAATGCTATCTTGACATCTAGTTGTTCTATCTCAAGATCCAAACTAGCGGCTATTGCCAAGACAACCCGAATAGAAGGAAATCTCACCACCGGTGAGAAAATATCGTCAAAGTCAACACCCTTTCTCTGCTCATAACCCTTCACAACTAAGCGTGCTTTGTACCTTGATTGTAAGTTACCATCTTCAGTCTTGATTCTATACACCCACTTATTCTTCAGAATTTTCTGGTTCTCTGGCTTGTCAACCAAATCAAAAATGTCATTCTCATCTAAAGAGCCAACCTCTTCTTTCATGGATTTCAACAACTTTTGACTTTCAGGAACACTAAGAGCTTCTTTATAAGACTCTGGTTCACCTGCATCTGTGAGTATCACATACTCATGTGGTGTATACTTTGTTGAAGGTAATCTGGTCCTGATGGATCTTCTCAACTCAGCTTCTGGTTGTTGTTGCACTTCTTGCTCAACATCACCCACTGGAACATCTTCATGAGCTTCATCTTCATGATTGTGTTCTTCTTCTTCATTACCATTACCATCAACATCATCATGTTTTTCAAGAGAAGGAACAACTGGATTTGGATCCAAGGTCATGTCATCTTGAAGCTTTGGCATTTCAATCTTCTCAAAGTCTTCAATAGTCTAGTCTTCAAGGAATACTGCATCCCTACTTATGATAACTTTCTTCTCAACTGAATCCAGAAATCAGTAACCAAACTTCTTTGTTCCATAACCTAGGAACACACACTGCTTTGCTTTTTCATCAAGCTTTGATCTCCGAACTTTTGGGATATGAACAAATGCCCTGCAACCAAACACTCTCAAGTGATCATAAGTAGGCTCTTTATCTCTCCATACCTTCTCTTTTACTTCTCCATCTAGCGGTCTTGAAGGAGATAGATTGATCAAGTACACAACAGTATTCAATGCTTCACCCCAGAAATGCTTCTGCAACTTGGAATGAGATAACATGCACCTAATTCTTTCAAGAATAGTGCGGTTCATCCTCTCTGCAACACCATTATGTTGTGGAGTCTTGGGGACTGATTGTTCGTGACGTATACCCATTCCTTTGCAATACACTTCAAGTGGTCCAATGTACAATCCCCCGTTGTCAGATTGAAGGCACTTAAGGGTTCTACCTGTTTCTCTTTCCACCATGATGTGAAACATCTTGAACACAGGAACAACATCATCTTTGGTCTTGATTGCATATGACCAAACCTTCCTTGAAGCATCATCTATAAAAGTAACAAAATAAACAACACCACCAAGTGTTTTGACCCTTAAAGGTCCACATACATCAGAATGAACAAGATCAATAATACCAGAGTTTCGCTTGGGTAAAGCTTTATGAAAAGAAACTCTAGTTTGTTTACCAATTAAACAATGAGTGCACTTACCCAATTGCATACCTTTGGCATTTGGAAAAACTTGTCTTTTGGTGAGGATTTGAATTCCTTTCTCACTAAGATAACCAAGTCTTATATGCCACAACTCGGAGGTTGAATCTTTGTCAACAACATTCAACTCATATTTCAACACCTTCACTTGTGTTTTGTACAATGTGCCACACTTCTCGCCTCCTACAATAACCATGGAGCCCTTGCTTAGCTTCCATTTTCCATCACCCAAGTGATTGTTGTACCCTTCATCATCTAATACTCCCGGTGACATTAGATTCAAACGAAGATCTGGTACATGTCGCACATTTATGAAAACCATTGTGCAGCCAACACTGGTCTCAACCTTCACATCACCCATTCCTATAATTTTCGCAAAACCACTGTTTCCCATTTTGACTGACCCAAAATCACCAGCCTTGTAGGAGGTACATCTTCATGAGGAGTAGCATGATAAGATGCACCTGAATCAACTATCCACTCTGAATCAGAACCTACAAAATTCACACAAACATCATTACAATCTGATAATAAAATGATATCACCATCTGTTGCAATAGCTGCAACACCATTGTCTTGTTTATCATTTTCTTTCCCTTTCTTCTGTTCTTGCTTCGGCTTTCTGTATTCATTTGAATAATGACCTCTCATACAACAATTCAACATTCAACGTCCTTTCTGGACTTTGATTTATCCCTTGACTTTCTACGGCCAACTTATCTTCTGTCTTTTCTTCTACCCCGATTTTCTGTAACAAGAGCTTCTGAATGAGATGAGTCTAATGACCTTCTTCTAACTTATTCATTCAGCAAACTGTTTGTTGCAACAGTCATGTTCAACTTCCTGTCTGGAGCAGAATAACTAAGACAATTCCTCAATGGCTCCCAACTGTCTGGTAAAGTATTTAGCAACAAATAAGCTTGAATCTCTTCAGGAATTGTCAGCTCCATAGATGTAAGATGATTCATAATACCCTTCATTTCATTTGAATGTTGCGCCATTGAACTTCCTTCCTTATAGCACAGCTTTCCAAGCCTTTTGAATAGAAGAGCTTTTACACAAGGAGACCGCTGATCATATATTTCCTCTAACTTGGTCCACAAAGAATATGCTAGCTTCTCACTAGCCACATGATGAAAAATACCATCATCAATCCACTGACGAATAAAACCAACTGCTTTACAGTTAGTAACACGCCATTCTTCTTCATCTGTCTTTTCGGGCTTCACTCCCTTACTCTCTAATGGACCATAGAGATCTTTACAATATAACCAGTCTTCCATCTTCGCCTTCCATATTACATAGTTCTCACCAGTCAAATTGACCATTCTATTACTAGTGCTAGCTTCCGTCATTGCACAGGATTAACTCAACCAAAAAGCTCTGATACCACTTATTGGGGGAGACTTATAAATCCGAGACGCTATGCGTAATACGAAACCTACAGAAGCAATGAAACAAAAATGCGGAAAAATACACAACTATGACAATATAGAGGCAATCACACAACACCGGCAATTACGTGGAAAAACCCCTCCAAGGTGAAGGGTAAAAAACCAAGGGAAAATCTTACACTATAACAATAATGGGTTACACACAATTCTCCCAATTTGGGGATAACAACAACTTCAAGGTGCATATAGCACTTGGATATCAATTTGCCTAAATTACACTCACCCCTAAGGATGGATCAACAATTCATTCACCAATAAGATGAGATTCACTATCAATTTGACAATAGCAAGAGAAAGATTACTTACTACTAGAGTTTGAGCAAACCCTAAATTTTTTCCCCTTTTGAAGAGATGTGGAAATTGATGGAACAATCTTCACCACAACGAACCAAAAAGATCTTTGATAAGATCCCTTTCTTATTCTCTTCAAGATAACTTCAAATCTCACCAAAACGGCGGCTTCACCTATCTCCCTCCCTCCCTCTCTTTCTCTACTGCCTCTCTCTCTCTCTTTTCTTCACGACATGTGAAGAAGATAAACATCTCCTGATGTTTAACTTGTTATCCTACCCCCCCCCCCCCCGCACCTGATAGACGCATTATTGTGTCTAATATGTCTCAATTGTATATATTGTTAGTGTTCGATTTTGTATTTATTTTGTTATTTTATGTCTTTGTAGGTATTTTTAGAGAAATAAGCTCTTGCGGCGAAATTGGCTCGAAAAGTGGTGTTTTACACCCCAGGATAGAGTACTAAAGGCACCCAAGAAATGCACCGGAAGCACCCCAAAAATGTGTCGGAGGAACCCCGGAAAAATTACTATCTACGCCCAAAAATTACTATTTGCACCCCATAAGACAAGTGCTAAAGGGACACCCGTGCAGGATTAGGGGGAGGACATGTTCTTCTCAAATTCAAAAAATTAATTTTGGCGGGAAAATATTTTCATTAACAGCAGAATTTCGATCGGATGTTTGGACGTGATTTAGTGAGATTCAATCCCTGAAACTTAGTGGGTAGACGTGATATGACTATATAAAGCTAGTATGGGTGATTTTATCAATCAAATTTTGCTGGATAACTTGGTTTAATCCAAACAGGGAGTTGGAGGAAAAACATGAGCTTGCATGAGTTGTGCGAAATTTAAACGTGTACTGCACGTGCTTGGAAGATTTAATCGATATTATAAATCGTGAAGAAGGTATATAAGGAAAGAAATACAGCTGCAGATGCGTGAAAATCAAAATCAATGAAAAAAATGGAAAAAAATATACCCGAGTAAAAGAAGATTATTTGTAGTTAATGGAGGAGATTCAATGTCGAAATGATGTATAAATAGGTTCCTAGGATCACATAGAAGGAGTTTCGAGAGTTTGGGGTCGATAGGAGAGTTCAGGAGGCGTGAATCAAGAGTTTTCAGAACTCTGTTGTTGCTGCTGCTGCTGCTGCTGAAGAACAGGGAAACAACGACGGTTTCTTCAACTTGTTGTAACAGTTTCTTCAACTGGTTTGCAACATTTATCTTCGTTGTAAAAGTTTCTTCAACTGGTTTGCAACATTTATATTCATTGTAACAGTTGCTTCAACCTCTTCTGCAACATTTATCTTCAGATTTGTAACGATTATCTTCATCATAACAGTTGAGAGTTAAAACAGTCGGTCTGTAATGCACCTGTGCTGTTGCAGATTTCCTGTTTCATTATTTTCTCTTCTTGTAAACACCTTTTGAGCCATGAATACATATTTTGAGTGTGTTTTCGACATGATAAGTTAAACCCCAACACTGGGACGACGGAGGAGGCCGAACTTCATACATGGGTAAATTTATTTTATTTATTTTATGACTTTTGCACTAATATTAATTGAAATATGATTTTGATTAATTAGTTATTATTTTATTAGATGGGTCATGCTTGCTTAGATGTTTGATGTCCCATGCTTACGATTTATAACTATTGTTTTTAGAATCTACCTTGGAAAAAATAAGAGTCCATGTTTACATTTCTTGAGCTAAAATTGTTGAGAATAAATAATTGAACCTTATGTTATGAAAATTGGCCGAATCCTTAGTTCCAGTACCTCTTGCACCATTTGTAATATTATTGTATATTTTTATTAAATTTAAAAACTCGAATCTTCACAAGTCTCAACGAACCTTTTACTACAACAAACTTCATAATCTCATCACCCACCCATTTGATAAGGGGACACCTGGACTGTTGGGTCCATAAGGAGTAAACCCAACAAAATTGAGGTTGGAGAAGATCGAAAAACCCTAACCTACCCTGTCTAATACCATAACAGCAGTGTATTCATCATAGAAAATGAGAGAAACTCTCATCAGAGTAATTAAGATTCATTACAGATTTGTCTATGTATTACAAGGTATTTAAGGACAGGATTCACAGGCGAATCACAGCTGTCACACGTGTGAGAAAGTGACAGGTCAGAGTACACATCAGCTGACAAGCACGTGAGATACAGAGAAGGAAAGAGAAGTTTAAACCTTAACCTGCACTGCAACATATTCTTATCCTTCACCACTGTGTTGCATGTTATTATATACTACTGTCAGCTCCCCACTAGTACAAACCTTCACATAGGCCACGTTTTTTGGTTTACAGCCTAACCACATTTTGGGTTATTTGTGTGGCTATTGGTCATCTGTATAACTATAGCCACATTTTGTGTTACCCTGTAGCCATAGTGCACTATTTGGTCATGGGTTTAATCCTAAACCCATCAACTGTAGCCATAGGGCATCGTTTGGTCATAGTTTTCAGTCTAATCCCATCACCTGTAGCCGTAGATGCGAATATGGCCACATTAAACAATTATGTATGTGTGGAATGTGTAGGGTGGTAATAGACACACCTATTAACCTGTGACGGGAAGGAACCTTATTTAGCCACCTTGGTTTGTTTATGTGTCCATAATATATGGTTTATTAGACACGCATATACTAAAAAATAGACACATTTTATCGTACATGACAAAAGATTGACATCTGGCTACGCCATTATTTTTTTTGGAGGATTATTCTATCGCTACATGAAGGAAAATTTTTTGTGACCATAGCGTCGGATCCATTAGACGCATGACGTTGAATTTCAAATTTTAAAGTACTAGCCATAGCCATGGTGGTTGCCGAGCCTTTTCCAAGCCTAATGCTCCTAGTATTGTTTATTTGCAATCAACATATGTCGGCATAACGTCTATGCTTGTTCACTGCAATACAAAAACCTCAAGCTCTGGTCTTTAGAAGGATACATCAAAGTGATTGCGGTTTCTAAGGGAACTACAATACATCAGGTGCAGCTGGGTATTTTGTGAAAATAAGACGTTAGTGGAGTTATACTGTGTTACTTTCTCCTAGAATTCCTGATACACATCATTGATGACCACGCCAAAATCCAAAATAGGTCATTGATGACAATCTTAAATAGGAAAACATTATAATTTTACATCTAGAAAATAACATTTTAGATAATGGTTCAGACGAGTGGTTACACTATTAGAACATGATTACATTCGCTGAAAAGAGAATCACAACGTTTATTCATTTATACCAACTTAAATGTTGTGCTAATAAATTCTTGGAGGTTTTCAAATTTGTTCAAGAAAAATTCAGTTATTCCGGAAATAAGTACCAAGCAGTCTTCAACTAATGGGTACTCTGCTTCAACAACTAATGAATCGCAACGGAAATGTAAAATCTCTTCCCTTCAAGTACATAAGACTGGAGAGGGATTTCGTATTTAGTCAGAAAATATAGATGTTTCAGCAGTCTTCAACTAATGAGTACTCTGCTTCAGTTAAAAAAATAACACAGATCCGCAGACGTAGATTTATGCATATTAGCAGTACTTTATGGAGTAATCTTTGGGGGCTATAGCTAGCCGTCAACCTTGCAATGATAGGCAGTCCCAATGATGGCTTCTTGTTGTCTCAATGATGAATCTGTTGAAGCATCTGCAAACCTGCATATACAGTGAAGTAAAAACAGGCCTAAATGAAAAAGAGAACGAACATTAACAACAATACAACACATAACTATTAAAAAATAAAAAAAAGTTAACCTAGAAAAATGAAATGCCTAATTGCAGAGACACACTAACATACTACATAATCATTTTATATACATCCAAATCAAACACAGTGACCTAGTCCTCCAGGGTTCATTATGCACCTAGTTTCAGCATATTCAACTCCTAAGTGCAGGTGACAGGTGCTAATGTTTAGAATATGCACCTAGTTTCAGCATATGCAACTCCTGAGTACCACCATCGCTTAAATTAGCATCGAGTACAGCTCCGCACAATAAAAAATCAACCCAAGCCACAAATATATACCTAACGGTTCAGTGTAGATTTTTAAGCATCATCACAAGTATCAATTTATGTCAAAAGGACTTGTAGTCATAAATAACATAAGAAGGAGAAGCACACAGACTGACTATTTTATATACAGATCTCAGAGGTGACATAGGTGAAATGCTATTGCTAACCACATCATGCACTGCACTGAAGCATCTCAAAGTAATTCTGAAAACAGACTATAGTTTAGTCCTCATTGATACTTCCATATAATCTGCTATAACATATCACTTTTTTACCACATCATCCATCTTTTGCTGTGGGCCTACTGCTAGTTGCCTCAGCCTTTTCCCCATGCTTAGTCCAAGTAGCATACGTTTGATCGATTCCATTTATGAATAAATGATCTTCTACATCGCCAACTGAGCATGCATAGTGATTTAAACAATTCGTACATGGATACAGCATAAGAAATTCATCATATGGCTCACCCTCCTTCATGAGATGGTTGACAGCATATCGCAGAAACGCCGCGACTCCGTCTACCTAAAGTTTTTTCGATTTATCAGTACTCATCCAGGATTTATCCATTCTGAAACGCAAAGAGCACCAATAGATCAATTACATCAGCTGCACTTCAATTTCTTTATGTTTAAAAAAATCACTCAAAGCATAAATGTAAGTTTTGAGATGCAGCCATTATAGGTCTACCAGCAATTACAATTTCTATATTTCTAACAAAAAATGTATTAATGAAAGTGCTGATACCAAGCAAGTGCTGCTAAACATGGATGAGGAAGAGAGGGAAATTCTGGTTTTTTTTATCACAGTGAAAATATTGCTCTGGCGTTTGGGTTAATTAGTCCCAAGAAAAATGCACCATTACAGATAGTCAAGAACTTGAGGATCTGTGGGGATTGCCATCGTCGAAGGATACAGTTCACCGTTATATCTAAATGCTGTAAAATTTGTACACGATAGAGAAGATTTCAAATTGAATAAAAACGGTTCAATCCTAACTTTCTAAGCTGTCGACATAAACTGCGATCAACCAAATCTAATTTTTCAGTTGGACACGAGTGACACATTGCTATCTGGACTATGGTGTTCAGGAGAATATAAAAGGACGTGCAAAGGGAGGTGATGGTAGAAAGCTGGGTTCTCACTGTTCTCTAAATATTTTTTCACACATAATTCTCATAAAAAAGGTTCCACTCAACCCGTTTTTCTAATGTTCATGAAGTACGATTGAACAATGACAATGAGAAATAAATTACAACAGGTAACAGGAGTACATTATTTAGTCAAGAAAGAACTAACTTTGTTTGTCTTTTCAGTTAAGCGCAATTGATTGCTCTTGTGTAAAGCTGTTCAATCCACTTATGAATAGCATGTGAGTTTCCTGCAAGAATATATCCAAGAAGTTAGTTAAATCTACAAACATGGCAATAACAGATGAAACAGGCCATATGCAATATCATCATACAAAACCATAATCATGCCACACAAACCCATAATCACATATCCATTTTCCATTATGAAAACCCAGAAAACATGGTGCAAAGTTATCACATTGCTGGATATTCATTCTTCGTAGTCGGGTAAATATCCAATTCTTTCAGTATATCTTGTCTACGTAGAATTATTTAGTGATCCTGATTAGAATTCATAACACATTAGTCCCTGTTGATCTAATTATATTTGTTACATTTGTTTGAATGCAGTATGGATGGAGGAGTTTGGTCAGACTCAAAGAGAGAACGGTATAATCTGGCAGATGCAGTTGCACGTTGCACTATTCAGGTATATCCCCAATCATGGACAGCAATTTATGTGCCACTTGATAATGTGGGCATGTGGAATACAAAATCTGAGTTCTGGGCATGTCATACCTTGGACAACATTTCTATCTTAAGAGTTTATTCACCAGTCAAGTCAGTTATGGATGAAAAGTTATCCCACCAAATGCACTTCTTTGTGGTAGAGCAACAGTGTTTGCCCCTCCTCCTCCCCCAGCAGTTGCACCAGTAGTTCCACCAACAGTTGCGCCGGTAGTCTCACCAATATTTGCTGCACCAACAGTTGCACCGGTAGCTTCACCCCCTCGTTAAGCTGTCATTACAAGATTGATTATTCAATACAGTAGTTGGAGGAGATAAATATAAATAATCTTGGAATTCAAAATTTGTGGAAAGTAGGTTTTAAAACAATATGAATTTATGATTTTTATGCACTTGGTTTAATTTTGGTGCTCACTCGGCACTATTAAGCCAAGATATAGATTGACCTTATATTGGGGTCACCATTCTTTTCTTTCTTATTGCAGTCATTGTAGTTTTCAGATTCTCTGATTTGCAAGTGTCTATTGAAATTTTTATCAAAAATAACAAAACCAACTGAAATAGACCCCATATCAGTTCCCAGCTCGCCTGTACATCACTGTCAGGATACAAACTCCCCTGTTACAGCGTCACATAGTTCCGTAAACTCACCAGTCCGGCCAAAATTAACTATATCTCAAAGTCATGATACTGCACCTCAAACTAAACCAGTAGACTTCCAAATTCAGTCGTCCTATCCTAACACCCTACCTGCTCATGACCCACCAGTAAAACAAATAATTAATGATGGTAGACCAGTTCGCAGTAAAACAAAGCCACCATATTTAGATAATTACATTTGCTCATTTGTTGGTTGCACTCAATCCAATGATTCCCCATTAACTAATTACGTATCTTTTGATGCATATTCTAATTCTCATCAAGTTTTCCTAACTAATGTTATCTCTAATAGTGAACCTACCTCTTTCAAAGTTGTAGTGAAAATACCGCATTGGCGTACTGCAATGCAAAAGGAACGTCGTGCTTTAGAACAAAATGGCACTGTGTCTAAAACAAATCTCCCTCATAATAAGATCGTTATCGGTTGTAAATGGGTTTATAAAAGAAAAATACAAATTCGATGGCTATATTGAACGCTATAAAGCTCGCCTCGTAGCTAAAGGTTATACCCAGCAGAAAATATAATCCCTAACAAAGCTGGTATTCTTGCAATCAATCGATTCAATTTCTAACACAGAAGAGACGCATTAAATATCTAATATAATCAGTCAACATGATTCATATCACATGTACACTCAGATTAACAACTAAACTATCTAGCTAATAACTAATCAACTTTTGAACATGAATTTGCAGAGAACTTAATTGAAATCGAAAACAAAGTTGTAAATCAAAAACTAGGCAGAAATTTACCTTTTTCCCCAATTTTGGTTGAATCTAATTGATTTTCAACAATTTGTTCAACTTTTCTTTCTTTAATTAGTCGTCCCTGCGGATAGAATATGCATTAATCGACAATGAAGATTCAAATGCTATTGAATTTAAAAATTAAGAATGACTCTTACACAGTCGATAATGAAGATTCGCAATGGTGATTCCAGAAAGAAGAGAGAAATCTAGACGAGAGAGGTAAATTATCTTCGTGTAAACGAAAGGGTTTTAGGTTAGGAGAGAAATGTAAGCGAGAGAGGTAAGGGGTTTTAGGTTAGGAATGTTTTGGTGTCTAAATTTGTTTGTGGTTCTGTTTTTTTTCTTTCGTTCTTTCTCTTCTTTTTCTTTCTTTTTTTTCTTCTTTTTTTTTGAAGGAAAGAATTTGTTTCCGGTTTTGGTGTGTTTATGGAAGAGGACTGTGACACTGGTGTGACAGTGCACGACGTGTAGCAAGGCTAGGTGAGGGATAATGTCATTATGAAAAAAATAAATAAATAAAATGTATATATATTTATAAACTATTACAAAAATCATTTTTATTTCTTTTTTTTAAGCATCTAAGTCGACAAGAAGGGATAATTTTTTGTTACAAAAAAGAAAGCGAAAAAATAAACATATTTAAGAAAAAAAATCTTTTTTTAAAAATTATTATGATAAAATTGGGAGTCTGGTAAAGACACTTTTTCGATGTCACTGGCGTTTCACCATTCAGTGGAGGTGGTATCCGTTCTTTCAAGTCAGGCGGTACTGTATCAGTCACTCGCAAACGCAACAAATACTTGGTTTTTTTTTTATTGGTAAAGAATTTGGTGTTAGTGAGTTTCGAACTCAGGTCACTAGTATCATCACTTAATGACTTTATCGCTGTACTACAGTGACATCGACAAATATTTGGACAAATGCAATTCCCAGTGTTATAGTTTTGGCGGTTTGAAAATAATATACAATAAAATGTAATTTTATTGCTCGCAATTAAGCTCAAGAACTGAGATATATGGACATATTATAAACAAAGTCAATATAATTGTACTCAATTTTGCATAATTCTATCGAAATCATTAGATCATAGTCATTATAACTGAATATACTCTCTAAGAGATTACTCGACCATGCTTGCTATGACAAATTATCAACAAATTCATCCCAATTGTGCTCAAATTTGCATAATCCGTTCGAAAATCACTAGATCATAGTCGTTATGACTGAATATACTCGTTATGGCTGGTTTATCCATGTATTTCCATAATATTTCAATCAAATTGTCCACAATCTTCCCAGAAGATTACTCGGCCATGCTGAAAATCAATAGATCATAGTCGTTATGACTGAATATACTTGTTATGGCTGGTTTATCCATGTATTTCCACAATACTTCAATCAAATTATCCACAATCTTCTCAGAAGATTACTCGACCGTGCTTGCTATATATGACCAATTATCAACAAATTCAACCTAATTGTGCTCAATTTTGCATAATTCGATCGAAAATCACTAGATCATAGTCGTTATGACTGGTTAATTTATCCTTGTATTTCCATAATACTCCAATCAAATTGTCCACATCTTCCCAGAAGATTACTCGACCGTACTTGCTATAACAAATTCAACCCAATTGTGCTCAAGTTTGCATAATTCGATCGGAACTCACTAGATCATAGTTGTTATGACTGAATATTCTCGTTACGGATGGTTTATCCATGTATTTCCATAATACTTCAATCAAATTGTCTACAATCTTCCAAGAAGATTACTCGACCGTACTTGCTATGAGCAATTTTCAACAAATTCAACTCGATTGTGCTCAACTTTGCATAATTCCAGTGAAAACACTAGAAATGGTCACTACGAGCGATTATACTCATCATGACTGACTTAACCATGTACTTCCATCTAATTCAATCAAATTGTCCATAATATTCCCACAAGATTGCTCGACCATATTTGCTATGACCGATTATCAAAAAATTCAATCCGACAGTACTCAATTTTGCGTAATTTAATCGAAAATCACTAGTTCATGGTCAATCTCAGCGATTATATTCACATTGATAGATTTAACCATGTATTTCCATATAATTCAATCAAATTGTCCGTAATATTCCAAAAAGATTAGTCGACCATACCTGCTATGACCGATTATCAACCATGACCAATCCGACTGTGCTCAATTTTGCATAATTCCAGTGAAACCAATAGATCATTCTCAATATTACCAGATGAGAGTCAATATGACTAATTATCCACCTAATTCAATCTCATTCCCATTTTCCTCATTTTTTCCCTTTCAATTCCAAATCACACTATTATCCGCCTAATTTAATCTCATTCCCATTGTCCTCATTTTTTCCTTTGCAATTCCAAATCACACTTATTTTTCCCAATTATCCATAAAATTCGAAGCAATTTGAATTAATTTTACTTTCTTTTATCAAACTCTCTGGATCATCAAATAAGACTTACACGGTTCAACCCAGCAGTCCATCCCAGTCCGGTTTAGTTTTCAACAGGGTTTTCATTTTGTTATTTCCACGTACATCTAATAAGATGTATTTATTAAATTTAACGGTGGATGATATCTAAATGAGCCCAACCAATTGTTAAACCAATAGAAGCAATCTCAAGAATCTATTACCTTACGCTCTGTAGCACTGTAAAATTTGTTTCCTTTTATCTTGCCTTTGCAACCAAAATTACAGAGCAAGAGCAGAGAGAAACGGAGAAAACGAGGAGATAAATTTCGTGATGTTTTTTGGCTGAACATTAGGGAAAGTTAGAATTTGTTAGAGATGGAAATTAGGTTTCTAAATTTTTGGAAACATTTTGTGCAAGCCGTGGGATTAAAACCAAATGGTTTAGACTGACTAAACTAAAGAAAATCAGATTCCTAGGAGATTTTTTTTTTTTTTGAAAGAGTCCTAGGAGAATTTTTGTGAAAGAAGAAATCAGTTAACCCTAAATGTTTTTGAGCGGGATGAAAATCAATTCCAAAATCTTCTGGGAGGGATTATTCCCGCTTGGTGTGAATTTGTTCGCCTATATAAAGAGCCCTAGAATGGTAAAGAAATTGCATCCAATTTCAGCTCCATCTTACTTAGGTATGTTTTCTTATTGATTTCTCTTCAACTAGAAAGGGAACCCTAAGCTTGATTTTTGATTCAATTCCTAATTGGTTTTAATTTCTGTTGACATGGAACTTAGATTGTTCTTACAGGTATAATTCTCAAATTTGATTCTACTGAATTACAATATTGTAAATATATTTTCGGTGTTTTTTATATCTTGGGTAAAATAGTTCTAGGTTATGAATATTTTCTTTTGATACTGTGGGTTTTACTCTCCCGGTTTTTGTTGTGGCTGGTTAATTCCCTAATGACCTAGATGTTATGTTTGTTCAATTTGATTCTGATGTTACAAAGGCTAAATACTAGACCCTTTGTTTGGTTGGGCTCTCTACGAGGATGGTCTGTTTTCCTTGGGCAATGTTAGATTAACGTATTCTTTTATTTGTTCTGAGGGTGAATCTATAGAATCCATATACTGATTGAATTGAGTTCTATTTTTTTGGTTTGAATCCCTTTTGATCTATCACCTTCTTTTGATTTATGAGGAATTATGGATGATTTATAAAAGAGAATTTTAAAGGAGGCGATGAGAGTGAAAATTGGTGAAATTGAAGATAAGAATTGGGATTTGGAATGAGAAAACCTTATTCAGAACCCTAATTCTTGTCTTTGAGTTTTCCTTTTATTACCAATTGCTTCGTGAATTTCTTCTAAATAAGTTTTTATAGTTCTTATTAAAAGCTGATTGAATTGTAGGCGAACTCCGACATTCCTGTAGTGTTGGGAAAAAAAAGTGCACTGGTGATACTTTTTTTGTGAAGCATTTCACACTGGAACAACCTGAAAGTAATCTATGAGGCCAAAGTTTGAGATTGGCACCGGCTATTTATAGAGCAGTTTGTATTCCTAATCTTGTTTTCTTTTTCCTAAACAAAATCTTGATTTATATGTTGAATTATAAATTGGGTTTGCAGATGGATTACTTGGCATTTTCAATTATCATTCTTAATGTGTAAATGTACACTTAGATGTGCTCATTATTTTCTCTCTTAGTATCAGGTGCAATTGTCGCAGCTGAAGGCGAAGAAAGGGAAGGAGAATACTACGTTTGGATTGAGTGAGTACTTCCATGTGGATCAGTTGGGGATAGAATTTTTTTATTAGTCTATGTTTCTTGTACGTATATTATCTTGTATGGAAGTCAGAATTAGGGAAAACTTAATGTATAGGATCTTGTACAAAGTGAGTAGTATTCTGTAACATAGCTGGACACCTAGGTATAATGTTTGACTACTTGTTCCAATAATTTATACACATGAGTTCTATGTTTGGGTCACTCATAAATCATCTTAATTATGTTCATGTATATGCAGTTTCTGATATGTCTACACACAAGAATTTGAGTTGGGAGCCAGAGTATGATGATGATGAGTATGCTGACAATGAGACTGCAGCCTTGGAGGCTCAAGCCATTGCAGAATGGAGGAGAGTCAGAGGATGAAGGAGAAAATAGCGATGATGGTAGCTCCATTTATGATGGCGGTAGCTCCAGTTCTGATGATGAACCTTCTGAAAGTTCTGAACATCTTGGTAATGTTAGACCTGTTATACTAGTGTGATTTCTATTTTGGACTTAAATAAAATGAGTTTTCTCTTACATCAGGTTTACTCTTATTGTGGTTTTTTAAACTATAAAAAGACACAAGGGATCCAAAAAGTAAAATAGGGTCTAAACTCTAAAGAGAACACTGTTCGAGGTTTAACAAGACTAAAGAAACTAAATAAAAATTGGAATGGCCAGAAACACGTGATAGAATTTGATAATTTGGGTCGATTTAAGGGGGAGTGTTTCTTTTATTTTTTTTGTTTGGAAAGTGTCAAAGTTGAACTACCATGAGAGTCAGTCATCTAGCCATCTCTATTCCCTGTTGGCTTTGTTTCTCTAGAATGAATCTGTTACAGTTCCGACTCACTAGGAAGATAATTTTATACATTGTTTTTTGAGTAATTCAATAATTGTGATTCTTTAATTCAGTAAGTTTGATTAATTATATATTTCCTAATAAAATTGAAGTATCTAATATTTCCTTACCCTGTCAACTACACTTTACAGAAATCTCCTATTAGAGAGAAGTCTCTTATGTCTGAGGCCCCTGTCAGAAGCAATTCTCCGACTAAAAGGAAGGAATATAATACAAATAACAAGTACCTGAATCTCAACACGCATCTCAGTCTACGGCATTGAAAGACAATTCTGAACTCCAAATGGTTTGTTGTTTTTGTAGGTATTTAAATATAGTGTTTTGAAGTTCCGTATGTTGATGTTAATATAGCATATCTGTTTGCAGTCCAGAAAATACAAACAAAAGTCTCTTTCATCTGAGCATCTGCCCCTTAACTCTCCGTACGAATCTCAATCTAAAGACCAAACTGAACTTTCAATGGTATGTCCTTTTTGCAGGTATATAATTCCTTAGCATTTTGAGAGTTGAATCTGTTGATGTCAATATAGCATATATGTTTTGCAGATTGGTAAATGCAAACTGGCTCATGCTACACTGAGAAACATCATTGCATTGGGTAAGGTTCTTCCATTAGTGCCATGTCAGTTAGTACATGGAGATCCACTCGAGGATGATTGTGTCAGATTGACGGTTGAAAAATCGATATTTAAGAATCATTGTTTGCCAATCCCATCTACTCATCTCAAAACAGTAGCTTAATGCGATAATGTTATGTGCTGTGTGATACCTGGTTACAATTACTAATTTCTCTGCATCCTAGCTTTGACTTGAAACCAACACTAGCAAATATGAGATAACTATATTTTGTCCCCGCCTCACATAGTTTCCCACAATTCGCACATAAGCATATAACTATTAGCATAATACCATTTACATGTTTTGAGGCAGTTAATGGAGAACATTTAAGCTATTACCTTATGCATCCTGAGCATATATATAACTGTTAGCATGGTTTGTTGCCTTATACATCTACTTGATTGCTGCAGAACCAGCCACTTTATGACCCTGTCGAACATGATGCTGATCCAAAGACTAAGAAGAGAAAGAAGAAGAAACCTTCGGATACGAATAGTAGGGAACTGAAGTCTCAGAGATCCAGCAAGAGACTCAAAACTGCAGCATAATTATTAAAAGAAATAGTCGTGGATGGTAGAATTTGGATGTTTAAACTTTTAAATCTACCTTTGAAATTTTGTTATCTTAAGGTTATTGCACAATTGATCAGATATTGAGACGTTTATCATATGATTAATAATAATTATTTTGGTTCAATTCTAATTGTAGTGTGATTAATTTTTATGGATGGTTATTAAGTTGAGTTTTTCTACACATATAGAAAGAAGTGGCCAATAGGTCCCTTAAGTCTTAATATATAATGGCCAATACCGTGGTTGAACATAAAATACAGCCACCATTTAGATTTTAAACCATGGCCAAAGAGTAAATTGATTTATGAAAATAGCAATTTTCGAGTGGCTAAAAGCTAATATTTACCACATTGAATACGTTTTGTGTCATTTTATAAAGTTTATCGCCATGGTTTGTCGTATCCTCTGTGTCCGAAAGGTGAAAAACAGCTACATTGAAAACAATGTGTCTTTGGAAAGTTTTTAGCCACGGTGCTACAAATTCTTAGTGGCCATAATTTATTAATTGGCCATGTAAATTGTTTATCACGTGTCCGAAAATATGGATGGCCATGATACTATAGATTAAACGTGACTACAAGTCATGTATTGGCCATGTTAAATTATTTTTCGTGTGTCCAAATGATAGAGATGGCCATGGTTAATAAATATTAGTGTGGCTCTAAGGTAACTGCAACTCATGAATTGGCCATGATAAAATGAATTTTGCGTGTCCGATTGATGACAAAGGCCATGGCTAAAATAAAATTCACGTGACTTTAAGATAAAGTTTAGCCACATATAATCAAATTGTGTTTCTATAAGGATCCTATGGCCATCGTGATAGTAAAAATGCTTAACTACAAAATAAATAATGAGTACCATATAGACACGGTTATAGAGGTATAGCCATGGTAAATCATATTTTATAGTCACTCAAAGTTTATGTAGCCATAAAGGTACCTCTTTGTCACGGCACCTGATGCCACATTTTTGGAGTGAAAAAAATCCATAACCAAAAAGCCTATGGACACGGTGATCAAGTGTGGCCTATGTGAAGATTTGTACTAGTGCGCCAAAGACACTCCAAATAGGTGTGTTTATTGAATTTTCTTTATGCAAAACTGTTCATTGCCAATACTCCACACTCTACAGTGTCTACACCAATCATTTCGTTACTGTTGAACCCAATCTCCCTCCTACTGATCAAGAAAACAATGCAACACACAATAACAGAGAGAAAACTTTGAACGTAACACAATAACAATATTGAAGCCAAGAAAACTCTATTAAGAAGTTGTGCTTGTGCTTACAAAACTCAATGACTCAAAGACAATACTTATACTAAACCAAACCGCCTAGAACAATTCCAAAAATACTAAACTTATAACAAAGGAAATATGTACTAACCAAACAAACCAAACAACTTCTTATGAAAGTAAAACTATCGGATTATTCTAGTTCTTTCTAGAACAGACTCACACTTTCCTGTTATAATCAAAGACCACAGAGTCTTGATTGAACTCAATTTCTAACAGCCTCCCTCAATCCAAGACTCTGTAAACTTGTCATTCCCAGCCTAACTCTTAAGTTTATGAAAGTCTCAGCCTTCAAATATTTTGTAAAAATATTTGATCTTCACTTCGACAGAAACTCAAAGTAATCTCTTTATTTGTCACTAGATCACGAATATAATGATACTTAATATCAATATGTTTGCTTCTTCCATGGAAAAACTGGATTTTTGGTTAGAGCAATTGTTGAGTTGTTGTCACACACGATCTTTGTAGGGACCAACTGTTTATGACTCAAAAAATCTAACATACTTCTCAGCCATACTGTGTGAGTAGGACAAGATTCAGCAGCTATATACTCAGCTTCAGCTGTGGAAAGAGCAACCACCTGTTGTTTTTTAGATGACCAACTAAAGAAACTTGATCCAATATGAAAACCATAGCCTGAAGTACTTCTTCTATCTTCAATATCTCCAGCCCAGTCACTATCTGTATATCCAACCAACTCAGATTCTTCAGATGATGTGTAAAACATCCCTAAATCCATAGTGCCACTGAGATAACGCAATATGCGTTTTGCTGCTTACAAATGAGACTGTCTAGGAGCTTCCATAAAACGACTAATTATTCCAACTCCATGCACTATATCTGGCCTTGTAGCAGTTAGATATCTGAGATTACCAACTAACTTTTTATACAAGGTTAGATCAACAAGCTCTCCTCCTCCTTTTTTTACTAACTTCAATCTTCCTTCTACTGAGTTAGAATTGGTTTGCAGTTTCTCTTGTTAAATCGTTTCAAGATATCATGTGCATATTTTTGTTGAGAAAAAAAAATTCCTTTAGTAGTCTGTAAAACTTCTAGCCCAAGGAAGTAAGATATCTTACCTAAATCTGTCATTTCAAACTGCTGAATCATAGCCTCTCTGAATTCATCAATCATTTGCATATTGTTGCCTGTTAATATGAGATCATTCACATATAGACAAACAATAAGAAAATCATCTTCACATCCAAATCTCACATATAAAGTGTGCTCAAACGGACATTTCTCAAATCTAGTATCCATAAAATATTAATCAATTCTAGTGTACCATGCTCTTGGTGCTTGCTTCAAACCATAAAGAGCTTTCTTGAGTTTATACACTTGACCTTCCTTTCCTTCCATAATATATCCAGCAGGTTGCTCTACATAAACTTCCTCCTCAAGTATTCCATTTAAGAAAGTAGATTTCACATCCATTTGAAAGATATTCCACTTATATTGTGCTGCCAATGCAACAATCATTCAAACAGTATCATGTCTAGCCACAGGAGCAAATACTTCAAAGTAATCAATACCAGGTTGTTGTTTGTATCCCTTAACAACTAATCTGGCCTTTAATCTTTCCACTTCTCCATTGGATTTGAACTTAATCTTAAACACCCATTTTACACCTATTGCCTTCTTATCATCAGGAAGTATTGTAAGCTCCCAAGTATTGTTCTTCTCTATTGCATGAATTTCTTTATTCATAGCCTGTATCCACCCTTGATCTTGTGAGGCTTCATCATAAGTCACAGGATCACAGTCTCCAAAAAGTGCAAAGTTAATTAATTCTTCATCAATATTGTCACTATCCCTGTTGAGAGTACAATCTTGTAAACGTGCTGGTAAGACACGGTTTCGAGATGGTCTTGTCACCCTTTCTTGAGTTTCAGCAGCGGATGTGGTAGATTGTGTTGGTACTGGAAACACAACTTAAGTATTTACTTGTGTATTCTCTTCTTGAATATCAACTAGAATTGATGTATCTGTTGATGATGCAGCTTTCTCATTCCAATCCCATTTACTTTGTTCATCAAAAATCACATCTCTACTCACAATATTCTTGTTTGTTGTGGGATTAAATAGCTTATATCCTTTTGTTTCACTACTATATCCCACAAATATGCACTTTTCACTCTTGTCATCAAGTTTCTGATCTGGAATATGTGAGTATGCTATGCACCCAAATATTTTCATATGTCTAATACTTGGTCTCCTTCCTGTCCATTTTTCTTATGGAGTTTTTTTCTTCAAATAAGCTCCTAGTTGGACACCTATTCAGTATATATACTGCACAAGAAACTGCTTCTCCCCAAAATTATTTTGGCAATCCTTTAGCTCTTCTCATAGTTCTAACCATTTCCATGATAGTCCTATTTTTCCTTTCTGCCACACCATTTTGTTGTGGTGTGTATCTTGATGTGACTTGATGCTCAATTCCATTGTCTCCCAAAAAATTGTTAACTGCAATATACTCAGTGCCTCTATCTGTTCTGAGTACTTTGATCTTCCTGCCAACTTGATTCTCAACATAAGCTTTGAACTTCTTAAAAAACTCAAAAGCATCACTCTTTTGTTTCATCAAGTAAACCCATTTTTTTCTACTAAAGTCATCAATAAAAGTGATAAAATACCTGTTACCACCTCCAGAGATTTCTTCTATTGGTCCACATAGATCAGAGTGAACTAATCTCAAAGGTTCTTCAGATCTTACAGATTTCCCAGCTGGAAAGGGGTCTCTATGCTTCTTCCCAAATATACAATCTTCACACTTGTCTTTAGGAAGATTTATGTTTGATAATCCTGAGACCATCTCCTTCTTCTCAAGTAGTTGCAAACTATCAAAGTTTACATGCCCCATCCTTCTATGCCATAGCCAAGTATTATCATCCATAGAAGAACTATAACATTGTGCTTCATTATATTTAATATTCAGTGGAAACAAACGATTTTTGGTCATTTGTACCTTTGCAATGAGTCTCTTTCTTCTATCATGAATTGTGCAGACACCTCTTTCAATGTGCATTGAATATCCTCTCTCAGAAAGTTGTCCCATACTCAGCAAATTTTGATGTAGTCCAGGCACATAAAACACATCTGTTATATAAGCTTGAGAACCATTCTTCAGAATAATGGCTATTTTCCCTTTTCCCATTACTGGAACTAAGGCATTGTTGCCAAACTTCACATCAGTTCTTATTGACTAATCCAAATCAACAAACAATTCCTTTAATCCACTCATATGATTACTGCATCCAGTGTCTAGAAACCATTTTTGACGTGCTTGTTCTTCACTAGGATGACAAGCCATTAACAAAACTTCAGATTCTTCTTCTACCAGATTCACCTTGTTATCAGCACCATCTTGCTTAGGAGATTGTTTAGTAGAATCACACTCATAAGAGAGGTGACCAGATTCACCACACTCCCAACATTGCATCTTAGCTTTGTTAAAATTCTTCTTGTACTTTCCTCTTACTTGATTTTGAGATGAATTAAATCTTCCTTGTTTTTGAGATGGATTGAATCTTTCTTGATTTTTAGTTGAGTTAGACTGTTGTCTGCTATTCCAATTTGTATGACTCTGAAGTACTTCTTCAACTGGTCGAGTGACAGTTTTCTCTAACATTCTCTGCTCATAAGCTTGCAAAGACCCTAATACTTCATCAATACTCAGATATAAAATAGTATTACACTCTTCAATTGCAGTTACTTTTGATTCAAATTTTTCAGGTAAACTGCGTAATATCTTCTCTATAATTGTAGTGTCTTGAATTGTATCTCCATTAGCTTTCATATCATTAACAAGACTTAATGTTTTAGAGAAATAATCTGATATTAACTCAGCTGAGTCCATCTGCAAAAGCTCATATTTTCTTCTTAGGGTTTGCAAACGTACTTTTTTCACCTTGTCAGATCCTTTGTAATAGCTTGTTAAAGAATCCCAATCTTTCTTAACTTCTTTGATATACACAACTCTATCCATGATAGATTCATGGATTCCTTGATGAAAGATATATGTAGCCTTTGAATTCTTTTTTCTGTTATCAGCTAGAGCAGTTGTCTGTTCTGGAGTAAGAGCAGTTGCTGCAACTGGTTCTTCATATCTTGTGCTGACAATATCCCAAACTTGAAACGTAAAAATATTCTCCATCTATATTCTCCAATGCTCAAAGTTCTTGCCATCGAAAATTGGTACCTTGATCGAACTCATGTTGGATGTCATCTTCTTAACAACCCTAACAACCTACGATCTTCTTCTGGCTCCTGATGCCAAATGTTGAACCCAATCTTCCTCCTACTGATCAAGAAAACAATGCAGCACACAATAACAGAGAGAAAACTTTGAACGTAACACAATAACAATATTGAAGCCAAGAAAACTCTATTAAGAAGTTGTGCTTGTGCTTACAAAACTCAATGACTCAAAGACAATACTTATACTAAACCAAACCGCCTAGAACAATTCCAAAAATACTAAACTTCTAACAAAGGAAATATGTACTAACCAAACAAACCAAACAACTTCTTATGAAAGTAAAACTATCGGATCATTCTAGTTCTTTCTAGAACAGACTCACACTTTCCTGTTATAATCAAAGACCACAGAGTCTTGATTGAACTCAATTTCTAACAGTTACGCTTCACATGATTTTAAATTTTTGTAAATTTTTCACGTTAAAACGAAAAGAATATCCTACTTTATGATTCCGGGTGTTGTTCTGGTTAGAAGTACAAATACCGGTCTGTAAAATGTTAAGGAAAATTGAAACCCAATGCAACAAATATCCCTTGAAATTTAGCAAAGCTCTTTGCTCAAAGTTAACCTGCTTTCAGTTACAGAATTTGGATACATGAACTTCTGTAGCCCGCATATGGTTTCCATACGCATTGGTTGACAAATACGGTGGCAAGATGGTTGTATCCTCTTTACAATCATGGCCCAGTTCAGCATACAAATAGAGGAATCACCATTTTCTTCTCAAATTCTCGACAAACATACAATTACTCGCTTCACAGTTGATGGATAACATGAGACACCATTAATTTCAAGTAACATCAAGATGTCATTTCTAGTAGGAAGTTGCAAGTTTTTGAAGAAAAACACTACTTACAATACTTTCGAATGTTCTGCAACATTTTGCAACATAAACGTCGGAATTGCTCATTGGCAATCCTACTTGCATATTCATATGATCGTAATCAGCACTGCACCCGGTCTTATATGAATTAAAGGAAACATGATTATGCCTACCAAAAAAAAAAAGGAAACATGAAATGATTATAGCTGTGCCAAGACTGCTAAGTATTGGTGGTATACCCTTTCAGAACTACTAGATTTGCCGTGCTACGCACCGGGCATATTTTTTCTTTTAACTTGGTGTGCGCGGGGCTTCGCCCCGCCCCGTCGCAATGTATTTTTGATTTGGTGTGTGCGGGTCTTCGCCCCACCCCGTGGCGATATATTTTTGATTTGGTATGTGCGGGGCTTCGTCCCCCCATGGCGCATTTTAGATTTGGTGTGCGCGGGGCAAACACATTAAATAGGTGGAATATATGTGCAGATTTTGTTTATTTTTTCCTTTTTAACTTGGTGTGCGCGGGTTTTCTCCCCGCCCCGTGGCAATGCATTTTTGATTTGGTGTGCACGGGTCTTCTCCCCGCCCCGTGGAGATGTATTTTTGATTTGGTGTGGCGTGGCAAATACATTAAATAGGTGGAGGATATGTGCAAATTTTATTATTTTTTCCTTTTATTTTCGCAGAAATATATGGATTTTTTTCCCTTTTATTTATATATTAATTTGGAAAAAATAGTCATAATATAGTAATTACTCGATTTCCTAATTGAATTTAGACTTCTATAAAATTCCAAACACGGTAAGTTAGATTTTCCTTTTAAGTTTTAAATTTTTAAACCAATCATACGTTGTCAAGTGTCTTCACTTAAATATTGTCACTTCATGAATTCCAAATTGAATTTGGTTTCCTTTTTTAATATTTTTCTTATTCTTTTTAAACCAACCATATGTTGTCAAGTGTCATCACCAAAATGTTCGTTTCACAAAACTCAAAAAAGACCTATTTCGACCAATAGGAAGTAAGGGTTTCCCCACCGTTCAACTTGGGAGCTTTATTTTTCTGGGCCTTTAAGTCTTTAGAAGATTCTATAAAGTAGAACACACCATGAAACATAAATTTTGAAAATAACATGGTTGTTGTTAGTGTAAATTTCACGTCTTGTTGAGTACAACAAAAGAACACATCAGAACTATTCTCTAATATGATCCTTGTACTGATAACAAGACAATAAAGAGTATAAAGTCATCACATATAATAAAATTTTGACCGAACCAAATAAAAAGCTTCAACAAATTACTTTCTTATTTATTTTTTTGGCAAAAAGATAAATGAAAATCAATTTTTTTCCTTTGATTTCCATTAGGTATGAGAGATATGCAGTTGGCATTACTAGAACAAGATCTGTCCCGTATAAACACGGGTGAATATATTTGACAGCTAAAGTTTAACTGTGGTTAAAACATGGGTTTGCTGACATCAAAACTCGCCACGTGTTTGGCAACCATGCTGCAGGATCAAATATGATCTAGCAGCGCTGGAGCAAATTTTTTTCCCAACTCACCACACTGGCAGCTGGCTATCTTCCCCTCCCGATGTCTACCTTACAAAAATTTGTGAAGAAACCGGTAACATATATAGACGTGATACCGATGGGTTGTGTCATCGTTTTCACACAATTTCAGCATCCGTTAGTGAATATGTAGCTTTGGTCACTCAAATGTGGCGCAACAGAAAAATTAGTGATGCAGAAGCAGATGTGGAACGAAGATGTGGGGAAGAGTGGCAAAGATCCCACAAATCGGGCTTCCAACATGAAACTTGTTTCACCATTCTGAGGGTGCTTAACAAGTTTAATCCATACTTGCTGGAAGGTAATCAGGTGCCTGCAAGATCACCACATGGTCCAATCTCGTAGGATTTTCAGAATGGTGGGCCTGCTTCCTCACCTGAAGGAACTGGATCTCCATATACCGGACACGCATGTCACGTCCATTCAACCGGACACGCATGCCACGTCCAGTGCATGCAGTCAAGATTACCTAGCATTCCTGAAAACCCCTCTCTATGTTTTCTGCAGTTATTCTTTGAACATCTTCCTGAGTAGGCTTTCTTAAAAAGGTTGGACCAAAATGCTCGACTATTGTTTCGCAAAACAATTTGAGATACCCAAAGGCGGTTGTTTTGCCCACATGGATGTAGTCATCTGTGGAATCCGCTGGTACGCCGCAACATAGTATACGGAGGGCCGCAATGACCTTTTGTTCGGGACTAAAGCCTCGTACATGTCGTGCATCATACTGATAATTAAATAAAGGTTATACCTGACAAAGCTCGGCAATAATCTTTTGCGTCAAGTTGCGGCCCATGCGGAATCGTCGCTGAAAATCCTCATCGGAATAGACACAATCATGATTAAAATAATCATGCATCAGGGAGCTTATTTTGTTTGCAAACTACCAGCAGGGTCACGCGGTCTTCAAGGCTCTCAACTACCCTATTCTTTCACTCTTCCTAGACAAATGAACATCTCATGTGAAGAACACTTATTCCTCTGTCAACTGAACTAATTTGTTACGTAAATCTAATTTGTTATGTCTACCACTGGCGCCTCGCTTCAAGTAATGTTTTGTATCGGAGAGAAATGACTGCATTCCTCCTTAGCTAGGGAGATGCTCGATGTTGAGATGTTTCTGGTTTGGGTTACAGAGTCGGCCTCACTTTAGAACATTCTATTAAAATAACTTATTAAGCTGAGCTTAATCAAGTACATAGTCCATTTTCCATCGAGTAGAGAGTTTGAAAAAAGATTTTAAAAAAAAATGCAGGTATCGTTCCAGTTTTATCCGATATCCCCGAAGGGTCGAGATTACTGAGAAGATGAGAATATTTAAAGCGATATTGGTTTTGTAATATGAGCAGTGTGGGACTAAACTAACAGTAACAGTTTCTGGATTCTTTCGCTCAGTATCGAAACTCTCTGGTTACAAACTTAACATCTTTCCAGCATAATTTGAACATTCGTAGGTAGTTTTGCATAATGGACTTTTCTTCCCCTCACTCTGAAACATTCTACTAAAATGAATTCCATACCATGTTGGATTGTGTAAGCATTGTGAATTTTCAACAAGTTAACACAAAACCTCTAACCAAACGATGAAATTATGGGTTTCTTGCACCGCCCCTTATTGATGATAATTTGAGAGTTTGTGTCTACTCGTCAATGTTATTTTGATTTTCCGTGGTGATTTAGTGAACTGTCGGTTAGAAACCGACAGTCTTATTTATTTTAGCTGGGCCGAGTATATATAATTCGGCCTAATATAGGTCCAATCAGTAAATTCCATTTTACACGAGTCATCTTGCAAAATTTGATGTCAAAGGAGATATCGACAGTTTATCTTTTTCACTGTGAAATTTGATGCTGAGATCAATGTAGTGAATTTAGTTCTATTTCTTGTTGGTTCTGATCTCGCCTACAGCCACGACGTATCTTGACTATGGGTGTGGATAACATCTTAGAGACATTTTTATTTGGAGGTAAGCTAATCGACCAACATTGATATAAAACAACTGTTTTAGAGCTCATGGACTGTCCCTTTGGATAGATGTACCGGAAAACCTAACCAGATTAGTGCAGGCAAGTGAAGTGGACTAAGAGTAATGTCATAGTTGATACAATTAATTTTGTAAGTTGGTCATGTAATAATTTTGTAAGTTGGTCATGTAAGCATGCGCCAAGAGAGGCCGACAATGCAGCTAATTTGCAAACCTAAGAATAGAGGAGCTAACATTTTGAAAAATTCAACAAAGCTAAGTTGGCAAAAATGGCTTGGAGAATGATTCGACATCCCAACCGGGGTCGAAAGTCTTAAAATCTAACAGCTCTTGGCTGTGGAAGAGTCTGAATGTGAGAATTCAGATTGCAAGAAAATGGAGTGTTTGGCAGAATGGATCAGGGTAAGATATCCAGTTATGGACACATAACTGGATTAGAAATTCTAAAGTAAATAACTAAAGAATCAACTAAGCCTATTATCACAGACAACTTAAAAACTGTAAGTGAGGTAATTCACAAGCAAACAAGGGAGTGTAATACTTGCTTCCCGAAACAAGTTTTTCACCCTGATGTGGTGGAGAATATCGAGTCTAAAAACCTTTCTAGCATGGTGCTCGATCTGACAGACTTATGTGGACTTTAACAAGCAATGGTATAATCACAGTCAAATCTATCTATGAATGCCGGATTATGGGACTCCAAAACAAAACTTTGATTCACCAGCACAACCCCAATTTGGAACAAAATATAGAAAATGAGTGTCATGCCAAGAATATAACGACATTCTACCAGTGAGAGCTAAGCTTAGCCGCCGGATAGCTGGCATTTCTCCTAACTGTTGCATATGCGATGATGTGGAAGAAACTCTTACACACATATAGTTGCACTGCCCTTTTAGTAGAGTAGTCTGGTTTGGCCTTGGTTGTAGGGTACCAACAAATATTAGATGGAACAATCAAAGAATGGATAAGAGTCTTGGTTTTTATTGTCAGGCAATGGGTTAGTACAGGGTGTAGAGCTACGAGAGTTGTCAAGCATAAACCAGAAGAACTTATACTCAAGTTACTATGGAAACCAAACTCAAGATCAAAAGAACAAAATGCAACTCAGAGTACCAATAAAGCAGCAATCTGCAATAACTTACTGTCACACCATCAGTGGTAGTTGTATTGCTAACAGATACAGAGGTCCTAACTGAAAACCAAAAAGTCTTCCTCTGCAGAGTAACGGTTAGGCATGAAGGAAGCAAACTTGGAGCAATTGCAGTGATGAAAGAGACTCCACAAAACAAGGAAAGAACCTGCATCAACAAGTGAAGGATAAGAAACTGGCCAAGGAAATCATTAGGAAGTGGAACAACCCAAGAAATCAGTCCAACAACGCTGTTTTAGATAATTATGTAGACTTTCTTTGTTATTTTTGTAAGTTCGAATGCATTTCCCAAAGGAAAGTGTGGTTGCCAAAATTTCTACAGATAGTTTCCCTCCATAGCTCCCCTTACCAGAACTGTGAGCTGAAGGAGATATATCATTATACTTATGTATTTGCTAAACATGGTGCAAGCAGGTGGTTAGCCTGAATGGTTAGTTTTATCTTATAATTGATTTTCGAGAAAAAAAAATAATTGAGTTCTACGCATGCATTAGATAGCATAGATGTATCACCCCAAGTGACGCCTTTCTCTCTGTTGGCTTCTTTTAAGTGGAGAGGCTGATCAAGACTAATCCATTTTCCCTAGTTAGTTTTCTGATATCAACTAACAATAACAATTTGTTACAAAGATAAAAGAAAATGTATGGGTTTTCTTTCATTTCAAAATCTTTTAAGAGAGAGGTTTATTAGTTTGAAGCATTTCTTTCATTTCCTCTTAATATAATCTTTAAAGCTTCAAATGTGTCTCAAATACACGAAGTGTCGACCATTTCATGATAATTTGTAAAGGAACTTACAACGGGTAGAAGTGAAGGTGCAGACAATATGCAAGTAAAGAAGTTGAGATATCACTTAGACTCTCGAAGGTGTAAACAAACACAGCATTTTGAAATGATGCAAACTGAAATCTAACTGACCCAGAGCTAAACAGTACAGAAATTGATACAACTGTGGAAGTAGGCATGAAATGTGTGGATAACTACAATTATAAGAAAAGTTATCCATCGATTCCATCTGAAGAAGATAGCAAAATTATCGCAGTCAACAGAAATATCACTGTCCTACAACCTGGTAGTAGCATTATTTGAAGGCAGAAATGTTTAAGGTACCCAGCCAGAATTAAGCTTTTAAAGGCAGATGGAAAACAAGCATTATTTGAATCCAAACAATTAGCTTACCCAGCCAGATTTAAGCCTTTAAAGGAAAATGGACAACAGGCATTATTTGAAGACATACAATTATCTTGGTTATAGCTGACGATAGAGTTGACACGAAAATCATGAATTGCTATCACACTGAAATCTGCCTACTTGACTCTATTTTTTCTTACAAAATTATTGATGAATGATGTTGTTTCCTATTCAAGCTTACAATTCTGTGCTACGAAAGCGATTGTACCTTAACATAACATGCGGAAGTCCGAATATGGATCCCCAAATTATCTGTCGATTATGCTAAGAAGTAAGAACAAATTAGAATCCCCCGTGCTACAGGGGAAGGTTTCACTTTCCACAATCTTGCTTCCATATATGTACTTACTAGACTCCAATGAATAAGACCAAAACAAGTTACTAACGTATGCATTACATCCTTCAATTGCAACTAGATCAAGTAGGCAACAACTAAACAAAAAACTACCATAAAATTGAGACTGGTGACACAAAAACAGACTAACAGTACGCTTCCTGTAATACTCATTATGATAATGGAAAAAGGTTTATGCAATCTCAAGTTAAAACCCATATAAACATATACAATGACATGAATATTACTTCAAAAGCTCAGCGAAGATTACCAATTAATAAGTGCATCCAGGCCCTAGGGATCTCGACTTTTTCGGCAAATCCCAGCTTTTTGTATCTTGAATCTCAACTAGTACTGGTACTAGTAGTGTATCCATTACTTTTATATCTTCTTCTCCTAATTCTTTCAATGATACTAAGGTATTATTGTGAGGAAATATTTGAGAAATTCCACTAAATTCCCCAAGCTCTTTCGAGGTTGAAGCTATTGCGTCGTAAATACCGAGAGAGCTATGATTGAAACATAGAACACCACCAGTCTTGGTAAAGGCAAATGGTTTTTACTATCAGGAAGACTATACTCTTTACTCAAACCCAACGGCTCGTGCTCCACCTGCTCTTTCATGTCACGATGATCGTTCGTCTCTTTCAGCAGCCATATGTCAGAGATTTTACTGCAAGTATATTTGATAGAAAAATATAAAACACCACCCAACTCCCCTATAGTACAATCGTACCAAACATTTTCTGGTGGAGGAGGCGGTGAAATATGTTCACGAAACTTCTCCTCAGTCAAATCAAAGGCCAAAATCCTTTTGCTTCTTTTAGTTCTCCAATGCAGGGCTCCATTAACAAATACACCAACTCCTCCGTCACAACCGTTGGCAAATTGAATGTCAAACCTCCGAACAGTTCTCCACCCATTGCCACTGCCAAGAGTATACACAACGACCTCGACAATTTCGAGGTCTGTCAGTAATCTATACATTCCAACAACTTTATACTCATTAGTCGAAGGAAGGTAACCAAATCCAATCGAACAAAACCAACCCAACTTAATACTTGGAAGCAAAAAACATTCTTTAGTCACAGGGTTAAAAACACAAGCAGTATAATCTTGGTATCCATATAGACAGACTAAACCATTAAACGAACCTAGATCCCTATAATAAACAGATTCAGATGTAAATGGAGTGCTTAAATTGATCTCTCGAATACTGTGAGTAGGTGGTGTCTCATCATGACTACTCTCATTATATTCAAAATAATGAAACTTTTTATTCCTATCCATAACAAGAAAACTTAACTTACCTTCAGATTCATTGGAGTGATTAAGAATATGAGTTAGAAGCAATTTAGAGAATGATGGATGATATGAAACAAGATTTCTCAATTTTCTGCATACTAATTTGCATTCTAGAATCGATTCAGCTGGTAGACGAGTTATAATGTCTAATACAATGTCTGCTGGGAGATCCTTGAAATTCCCCATTAAACGAAGGGGGAAGAGGGTGATTTTCAGAGCAAGCGCAGAAGAAATGTAGTAGCAGGAGTAAATCTTAGGGTTTCAGAGATTTGGGAATATTGGTTTTGGGAGAGTAAGTTTAAAGACCCAGTTTCTTACTAATTCCACCCAACAAATTTGGTTTTTGTCGGTATCTGCCGAGGGCCAGAACCTAGTTAGCAATTCGGTATACGGGAAATGTTCGGAACGGCATACGTATGTGTATTATTCGTTTCGATGGAATGCAAATTCGGTCCACTATTCGGTCAACCATTTGTAATTCAGAGATAATTCGGAACAGCATACGTACGTGTACAATTCGTTTTAGATATTTCAGTTCGGCATGGAAAATTCGGCCTAAGTATTCATAATCTTAAAAGGTTAATTTCTGTATATGTGTAGGTTACATGGTAAAATAAGAACAATTTGACATGATTTTGCAGAGGAAACAAATGACTCTATGGTTTAAAAATGATTATATATTAGTTAGATACATCAAAAATCACAAAATAGCACGTTAAGAAGTGGTTGGACATTCAATATATGTGTTGGACGTCACACGTTCCATTCCCCTGGATAACATTTTTTAGGAAAAAGAAATTAAACTCAACGAATCAGGTTGACGAATAATTCACAAGTCAGAATTATTCGGGAGTCGTGTAAAATACACGTACTAGAGTAGAATTTTGGAACGTACGCGTATAATCCGACTGTCGTATCAATTCACGATTTGTTCGCCGAATTGCTAACTAGGGGCCAGAGTCAAGTGACTAGGGTTCCTCCCCTTGTGGTGGATGTGAAACAAATCAAATGTAATAGATGATTTTGGATTCTACTCAAAAGATTTGGTAAAAATAAAACATGAGTGTAAAAATAAAACACAGAATAATATCAATACCATGTTTGTTAGTCTTACTCGTTCCGAATTAAAGTTTTCGTCATGCAATCACTCAAGAGGATGATGATCAACCTTTTCAAGGGATTTTCCCTCTAAGAAGATGATCATGAACCTTTTGGTGTGTAAAATAAACGTACTCTCCATTTTCAAAAAATCACTTCTTAGAGTTTGTTGTGCCTCACTTGCGAGATAGTTGTGGATAAGGTAAATTGATGCTTCGTCCTCGCCCACATTATTAGATTTAAAAACTTTGATTTTGGTAGATAATAAATGTTCAATCTTAGTTTTGAACACCTAAAATATTAATAGAGCATTTGATTTGGATTTTATTGGAAACAATCAAATGTAACGACTAAAAATATCCACAAATAAAATATAATAATGATAATCTTTTATTGATAAAACTAGACAGGTAACGTCGTAAATAATAAGGGAAAGCGGTTCAGAATAGATAATAGCACTACGAATAAAAGTTGACTACTTTTATTGACGTGACAAGAATCACAAAACGTAAACTTCTGACTAGAAAGAGGTAAAGAATAACTGGACACAACTTGTTGAACCATATGCAACATATTGGGTGACCAAGATGAGCATGCCAACCATCTAAAGGAATGCTCTCGCCAACGAGAGCTAGTTGATTATAATCTGAGCTCTCTAAGATGTAAAGTCCTCCCTTATTCTTTCCATGTAACACCACCATCCCCATTAAGAGATCTTTTACAAGAAAATAGGAGGGGTGAAACTCAAAGTATACATTGTTATCTTTAGAAAATCAGAAAGTAGATTACTTAAAATATTGGGGACATGTAGAACATTTCAAATACGAAAGAATACTTTGAAAAGTTAACAAAATACGTACCGATTTGAAAAATAGGAAGGTGATTGCCATTATCTACACTTATTTGATCAGGTTCATCATAAGGGTTAAAGGTATGTAAATTTCTCAAATTATTTGTGAGATGGTTTGTAGCGCCATTATCCGGTAACCAAGAAGTAATAGGTGGTGGCGTATTTGATGTAAAACTTTCACATGCTTGAGTGACGGTACCAGCACTATAAGGTAGAGCTAACATAGGCTTGAGGGTTATATGGATAAGTTGTGATATTAGCATGCCTATTAGGGAAACCCGTGTGAACCAATGAACTCGTAGTAATACCACGACCATAAAATTTCGATCAAATCTTTTGGAACAAGTGGCAACGATATGATTTTGTATACCTCATAATTGGCAAGGACCTTGAGGATGAACAAATGGTGTACCAGATCGATAACCATCCCAGTTTGGGCGTCCATTATAACGACCACGTGTAGCAACAACGACTACAATAATATTCTGTAAAAAAGAAAGAAAAAGAAATTAAATGCTAAACGCATCTCAAAGGATATTACATGAGCCTGAAAATAAGACATAAAACTTTCCAACCCGGCACGTAATATTTGTTGAACAACACTGTCAAAAAAGGGTTCGCCGCAAGCCTCCAAATCATCAAAAATCTTCTTGGCGTGTATAAAATAATCATTCATATATAGACAACTCATGTCTGCGAATAGTTTGTAATTGACGTTGAAATTGATTGATGCGTGCGCGAGAGGTAGAAGCAAAATGAGTTTCAAGAGAAACCCAAATATCTCTGATGTTTTGAGGCCGATATAACATGAAAACCCACACCTAGTGAGGGGGAAGAACGTATCCGACTAATGAAAATCTTATCTTGGCGTCGCCAAATGATTTATTAGGCATAACTTTATCAACAAGGAATTTTGAGGGAGTAGAGGGAGAGAACCACCAACATGCCCTTCAAGACCATAACCTTTAAGAAGCGGAAAGAACTGAGATTTCTATAGCATATAGTTATTATGGTCTACTTTTGGACTAATCAAATGATGAATATTAGATGGTATTAATTGAATGATCACCTCTTTTGGCTTCTGATCATATTTTAGCACAGTTGAGCATCTTAGTAATATGATGTTGTACCGATTATGCATTATAGGTTTCAATATATTAGCACGCCTAAAATGTGAATCTTTTTTTATGTATTTTTAACACATATGAAACATCTTTATAATTAAGTTAACATCAATTAATGCACATAATAGATATATGAAAACCTAGAATTCTTTTACTTTTCGTTCATTATATTTGAACAATGATTACTAAAGATAACTAAAGATAATAAAATGATAACAATGATAACAATAGAATAAAGATTACATTGAAAATAAAATACGTGATTAGTAGCCGTATGCACTTTACTCTTTATTTTTGAGTGATCATTCGGTAATAATGAGGTAAGAATAAAAATATCACCTCATTTTTTGTACCTCCGAATTTATAGTTCAACTGATTGCACTTCTTTTAGCTGTGATGAACCATGTTGTTCTTCTTGGTAAGAACATCACCTGCAGAGAGATTAAGAGAAAGCATGTTAGTTGATATCAAATTTGAATGAAAAGGATTGAGTACCTCTTGTTTGGTTTGATACTAACTTCTTACTGGTCTTTTCCATTTTCCTACAGTTCAAGCGTTCAACTTTTGCTTATTCTGCATGATATCTAATTGGTCAAAAGAAAAAAAAATCAAAGGATTGGTTAAATTTCTCTTCAATAACAAGGAGGAACGAATAAGAAAAGATAGATGTAGTTCTTTTCCATTTGTTGGGCTAATCAAATCAAGTTTTCATGCGTGTTTACCTCTTTGAATCGTTTTTGAGGTGAGGAAAAAGAATTTTTTTTTTATCAAACCACCAGGTTAATTTGAGTTATAACTTTTGGTTCTATTAACGGTGGTGGTGTTTATCTCTAGTTGGTTTCTTATCTTTGCCTTATGTTCACTGCCTTGTGTTTCACTGTTCAATGTGTTTTTGGTATATTAGATTGTTTGCTAAGGTTTGTTTGATCCCTTTTGTTAGAAAGTTATTTCTACCAAGGATTTGGAGATTCCTTGTATTTGTTTTTATGATCCAATTAGGTTTTTGGAGGAATTTTATGATCGGGATTTGACTTATTTAGTCTCTATGAAAACAGCACAGAACTTGTAATAAAAAAAATACAAAAATAAAAAAAATATAGCATCACGGATTTCATGCCTCAACGTATTACCTCTTCTGCACCTAAAAGCAAGATACTTAGCCATAAGATTTCAATCCTCAACTCAGCTGGATTAAATATACATTCCTACAACTTCACAATATTTTCCTTCCTGATCCATTTTTCTAGTGAAACCTATAGCAAGCCGTATTCAATATCTTCTCACCTTGGTCCCCTATAAAAAAATTTAGATCATTCTATGAGCTTGACCAAGGTGACTTATTTAGCACATCAAACAACATATTCAACATCTCTATTTTATAGAAACTTTGGTTGATGCACTCCCTGGATTGCTTCGCAGCTTCTTCGTTTCTTTGTATCACACGGAAGGCACAAAGTCTATTTGTTTTGAGATTGGGCCGGTGAATCGACACCTTTACTGGATAGTCCTTTGTCAGTTTTTGTTTTGTATTTTACAGTTTCAAAAAATTTGTTTCTCCCCTTTTAATTTCCTGTCCTTAGTCTAGGTTAAGTCCAAGTTAAGTCTGTATTTCCTTCTGGTTCCTTTTCAGTTTAGTTTCTGTTAGTAGCTTAATAACAATAGTATTTAGTTGTAACTCTGCTTGTATTTTGGTTTTAGTCTTTGTAATCGTTATAATAGCATTGCTAGTTTGTCTAGCACTAAGTCTTTCTAGGGAAGAGATTAGACACTTCATCTATCCCATTCAAAGCTAAATACTCGGGTTTAAGTTATGGATAAAGACGGAAAACAAGGAGGTAGACAGATATCGGATCAGCTGCATCAATCCCCATCACTAGCAACCAAGTTCTTATGGATGCAACCATGTCCATTAAACGTACAACTTTTTTAGTGAAAAACATTCGTCGAAGACCTGCAGATCCTTGACAACCTCATCCAGATCCACCCCATCAGCTACAACATCTACCCCATATGCAATTCCAATCAAAGATTGACACTTACCTTTTGCATCAATGTTATGTTATTGTAATTTCTTGGCATTCTTCTCCATCTGTATTCGAATCTTCAGGTATCGGATACTTTCTTATAATAACCTCTAGTTTTTAATAAAATTTCATGCTTCAAAAATAAATAAAAATGGATAAGATATTTGTCTGTATATAAAATGAGATAGAGGTAGCTATAAATTATAATGTGTAATTACCATACATGATATTAAACTGGCTCTTCCTTTTATCTCTTGATAAATCGGTAGGACTCGGAGTGTCCTGGATATCCTCTAGTCCCAATAGTGTGTCCTGCAAAATCCAGAGCTGTAAGTGCAGTGAAATAAACTAGTGAATTTGGGTCCTGCAAGGTGCATATTTTGATGATTATTCCACTTCTATATACTTATCAGTGAGTTTCATTGGCTTCATTTGTAACATGTTAGACAATTCAGTTTGTATACTTCTGGACATTTTCTTATTACAATTCGAAAAGGTTTAATTGTCTGAAATGAATTTTTAGGTCCACGTATTCATTTAGACACACATAAAGTTAATGAAAACCAAATTCTCGTAAAGTTAATAAAAGTAATAGCACTATTGGCGGGATTTATAACTTGTCAAGAAGCTCTGCCAAAACCTAAAAGGATATCTTGGACATACCTGATTTCATAGGTTTTTGTTTTCAAACATAACATTACATCGTCAACAAAAATAAATGTGAAATAGAGGACCAGAATGAGTAGCTTTCACACCATGAATAACTTTCTTAGCTTCATTTGAGAAAACAAACGAGACAAAGAATCCATACACATGATAAATAAGTAAGGTGATAAACTGTCACCTTGTCGAATGCCTCTAGTAGGCTTAAAAGATGTACACGTTCAACAACAGAGAAATAGTTGGAGTATTTATACATTGAAATTTCATATTACACCATACAGAAACAAATCCTAGTTGTTGAAGAATGTCTCTAACAAAAGACCATACAAGTCTATCAAAATGGACATATCTATTTTGATAGCAGTGGCACCATATCTATCTTTATTTTTTTCATGGTATCAACAAGTTCATGAGCAATCATTATGTCACCTTGAATATTTCTTCCACCACAAAGGCTGCCTGATAAGGGAAACAATCTTAGAAATTATTGGTTTCATACGATTTACCATAAGTTTTGAGATAATTTTGTAAATAAAATTACATAAATTAATGGGTCGAAAAAGCAGAAGGAGTGACGGGACATTCACTCTTTGGGATGAGAGTTTGAAAAGTAAAGTTCGGCCTAACTATATCATGCTGAACAAGTTCCCAAAAATATCTGTAAAAACCAATATGAAACCATCGTGCGTGCTTCCCCCGATGAAGGCGTTTGATCAATAGAAGCTTTAATGTCAGAAGCATCAAGTATTTTTAAAAGAGAAACATTATCATTAAAATTAACACACAGAGTAACTAGAATACTGTTTCCATGGTGAGGAGGGCCTACCGAAGTAAACTGAAACATCGCTGATTGCATAACGCGTTATACATCCTTTGGAATGTTATTTTTGAGGCGTATACATCGTTTTAGTGGTTGCATAACCAAATTAGTGGATACATGTATAAACTGTTATGCATCCTTTGTGGTGTCTCCATAATTCTTTATACATCTTTTTTTTGTTGGGATGATATTTTTAGGCATATATAACCTTCATTTCAGAAAAAGATATACTTCCAAATTGAAAAAGTGAAAGTATCACTTTTCCTGAAAATACACCACAATCCTAAACTATTTTCAATTATCAAAGAATCGGTATGATTTCGTCTTCTACAAAAATTGACCCTAGCATGAAAGTACTTTGTATTTATGTCGCCATAATCAAAGTAATGACCTCTACATATTTGCCAAGTGTATGTTGATCATACACATCATACCAATGAGAAAGATCTATTTTTAATCGTTTAAACTGAGGTGTTAGTTCAGCTTGTGGATTTAATGCAGCACTTTCAAGGGATTTGATATTTCCCGGAATGCTACCAAAAGTTGCCTTACTCCAATGTTGTGATGCATGCTGAGTATGAATAGGCTTATCATTAACATTAGGAGGACCACACTTCATTGATAACCCCCCTAAAATCTGAATGACTAAGAGATAATCAAAAACACGAAAAAGCTTATCTATTTTCCTAGGCTAAGGGTTGGTATTTAGAAGGACCCGAGCATGATCAGAACCAACAAGTGATAAATTAGATAGCTGAGCATAATTAACATGAGCATGCCATGATTGATTAGCCGAAGCTCGATCTAATCTAACTCTTATAAGAGATTGGCCTTGACGATGATTGGATCAGGTGAAAGGATCACCAGACCGCCACCTACTTTTTTATAAACATGTAAGTTTGCATGAATGTCTCCTATAAGAAGCCAAGACAATTGATAAGAGTTAGAAATATACTAAATAGCAGTCCATTGTTCTGATGTAGCATTCTCTTGAATAGCTCCATAAATGCAGGACAAAATCCATTCTCCCAAAGAAGCATCAGTTTTCAAAAGAAATGAGAGTAATCTTCCTGAATAAGTTCAATATGGAATCCATGCTAAGATCTTCATAGTTTGAAAAACACCAGAAAAGTACAAATAAAGTATAGCACCAATAAAGCAATCAAAACACAAATCAACACCAGAGAAGTACAAGTAAAAACTCAAAAGAAAGAAACAAAGGTACAAATAAAACAAGCAGGTGTACACATTCTTATTAACTAGCACTTGAGTCAATAAGTAAAAGTATATATGATGAGATGACAAAGTAATAACAAATAGAGAACAAAGTGAAAAGCAGGAAAAAAGGAAATAATGCTACCAGGAAAGCAGCAGTCTAAATTGTTCAAAAGAACAGAGACAGGGGAATGTAGAAATAACTTGTTCATCAGTAGCATAGAGACTTGCATGGGTTTCACTGGTATCTTGAGACATAGGAGCTTGAATGATAACCCCTGACTGAGATTGGCCCATTTCATCCATTCGTAAACGCTGCTACCTCTAGGGTCTGGAGGAAGTACCATAACAGACCTTGAGCAACTGGATTCAATCCTTCTAGATTAGTAGCTTGTGACTGACTTGTCATTTGCCTTGAGCTTTCTGCAGACACCCTTGATGTTTCTGATGATGTTGGATTTCTTATAAACCTCTGCAATTGATTGAGCTCGGTAATTAGGCTATTTGCAATTGTTCTGCATTGTCTCTGCTTATGGTTAGCCCCATAACATTTGGTGCAAACGCGAAAAGGTTGGTCTTGATAATAGAATATGACTTTGACCTTTTCCCCATTTATCCTTTCAACTTTTACTCCTCTCCTCCAAGGGGTATCAACAGTGATCTTAACAGTGACAGTAACCCGTTTATTTGGTGTAGCAATTCCATTTGGAGGATCCACCTTTTGAACAGTAACCACAAATCTGCCCATCTTCTCCGCAAAAGATCTAGTTTGGTATTCTTGGGGTTGATTCCTCAATTCAAACTCCACCACAAGATGATTCCAGTCAAAATTGTTTACTTCAACTGAGAACTAGATGGCTACCTAAAGACATACCGACAAATAGTTAAAAAGGAACTCTATGAATAGCACATCCTAAATCAGCTGCCCATTGGCTAAATTTCTGAGAGAAAAATGATATGGGAAAGAACCAATTAACCTCATCTGACTACTATTAATTTTCAACTGTCAGAGCACCTCACCTCGACATTGGATGACAACTGTTCCTTTAATCTTTCCCAAACAGCTGGTCCTTCTGAATGAAGATTCACATAAAGCTTTACAAATCGCACATCTGATGGCCACAGAATCGAATAGAAGGAACTTCGTTTTGTTATTAGACCTTCCTCTCTAAGCCATGTATACATAGAGAACCTAAGTTTAATTCTCTCTACATCATAAGAAAAATATTTAGGATGTGCTACCAAGTACTGCAAAGGTTTACCTAAATGATCTGCTAGAAGCTTAATCTTCATCTCAATCACATCCTTTGTCTGTTGGAGCACAAAAGGAGAAGATTTGATCATCTTGCAGACATCATGGTGGTCTAATCCTGCATTTACCAAGTAATTGAATCTCTCCTGTAACTCATCACCTTTACCACGAAACTCCTTCAGAGCTTTAACAAAGTCCTCTGTATTTTCAACATATCCGAGACTCAACAAGAATGCAGTTTTCTCCCGAAGATGTTGATGTCCACCAGTATCACACTTTTTTGCAGCAAAAGCAATCAACTTTTGAGGGTCTTCCTTTATGATCTCACACAACTTTTGTGGGCTTATGTTTAACTGAGATAGAACAGTTCTAGGTTGCTTCTTCAGAGAACAACAACCCAAGGCATGTGAGTGTGAACGGATAATCATGGCAATATCTTCAGTTTCCATTTTAATCTCTGACAGGAAACGCAGCGCTCCAAACAGATTTTCAGTAAAATTCCCAGCTAAGAGTAGGGAATGTTGAAGGAACAAGGACAATATTATTTCCGCTGAAAGACCTATCTTCAGTAACAGAGCTACCAGTTTATAAATCTTATTCCCAGAATCTTCAAACAGAAAATCAGGATGTTTGTCAAACAATCTTCCGATTTCCAACTTTTTGAAACCCATTTCTTCAAGGAATTCCATCATGACAAGCATTTTATTCCAACTATATGTGTTCCCATCCGATAAATACCCTCTAATCCACTTGCAGCTTAATACCCCAAAACTGTCTAACTTCTCAAGAAACTGAACAAAATCTTGATTAACAACGTCTGTCAAAATTGTCGGGAAGCATGTAACTAATGCAATGATAGTGGGCTTACTAAGATGCATTTCATCTTCATAAGATCGAAGTTTTGCAGCCAAGACCCCATGGTCAAATCTAAATATCTCATTCGCTTCCTTATACATCTGACCAATCTTGTCACGAGAAATCCCGTAGTTGCAAAGAACATGATAATTATCAAGCAATATCTTTTCATCACCGAGAAACATCAAATCACGCGGAAGAAGTGAAATAAACTCAGATGGTGTCAAACCCAAACTCTCAAAGAACGGTTCAAACTCATTAATGGGGTGATATCGAAGATACTTCGTCAATGACTGACTAATGCCTTTATCATTATCAACCTTTGATATAAGTGTTTGAAGAAAGATAGGAGAATTCTTGCTTATATGTTCTGCATCATTATACTGCAAGTTTCTAGTGTAATGAAGGTAATCAAACAATACACCTTGTGCATCGTTGCAAGCAACCTTCGATACTCTATTTGCAGAAGAAGAACTTTGTGATTTGCTTGACATATAAGAATATCCACCAGTATCAAAACAATGCTTTTTCACCAAATTGAAGTTTTGTAAAGGTTCAACAGAACTAATTGGAGTAACATAATAAAGATTGGCATTCATAAACACTCTAACTCCTCGAGGAATGATTTTTCGGAGTATCATGACAAATCTAAACTAGAATTTGATGATATAATGGCAAAATTTTGAAGGAATTCTACAAAATTTGGGGGAATTTGACAAAATTTCAATAGACTGACAGTTTAACAAGGAATGAACAATTCATTGTTGATTTCCCAACAAATCAAAAAAAATTCTTCCCTAACAAATCTCTGTATAATGAAGATAAGTTCTAACACATTGAATACAGGAAAGAAAGCAAGAACACACTAGTATACATACAAGAGGATGGAATTGAGTCTGAAAAAGGAAAAATTTAGAATCTGGGTTTGTTTAGTTTTACCTTAATTTCATGGGTTTCAGCTCTTTTATGCTTTCACAGGAAATTTTTTATGCAGTTTCTTTACTGAGTCGGCCATGAGAGAGATGGTATGAAGCTTGGTGTTTATGGAGAACCCTAAACTGGGTTTAAGTCGAGCTTGGAACTAATCTTTCCCGGTTCTTTCCCAACGCAAAATATGATGGGTATAATTATATCCTGTTTACACCACTTTCTGGAGTATTCGCACTTACGAATTCTCATATGGGACATCCATTTGACTTTCAATGGATGTTGACAAAGTCATCGTATGTTTAGGTATTATGGACTTGGAGCTGGACATGAATTTGGAGTTTGTGTAGTTTATAAATGTGATGCTAGTGAATGGCTTTTGATTGTGATCCACCACCACCATCACTGGAGTGCTAGTGAATGGCTTTTGATTGTGATCCACCACCACCATCACTTGAGTGCTACCACCACCACTGGAGGAAGCCGATGGCTCATTACATTTTTTACATCTTCATTACTTAACCAAATATTTATGTTTAATGAAACAAATATGGAATCAACACTATGCTACTACCTATAAGCATGTTGGAGAAAAGCATGTGACTCCTAATAGATAGTGGTGTTATAAGTTTCGGTAGACCAACTTCCTACACCATCTGATTTATTTATTTTTTAATCGATAAAGAATTTGGTGCCGGCGAGTTTTGAAATCAGGTCACTGTCATCATCACCCAGCAATTTTATCACTGTACTACGGTAATACTGGCAATATACCACCTGATTTACATGGCTGCTAATAGGGGGTATCAGTTTATTGGGGAGGTTACCAAATACCATATGCGTCAGAGCACTTTCTAGTTTGTCTTACATGAAATTTGGTACCCTACCCTGTAAACCGGTACCCCTGTTAGCAATGTTGCTGAGTTGAGTTTTAATTTGTATCCACACACATACAATTAGTGGGTTTGGACTGGACTGGGCCGAACCGGACTTTTAAATACCAAAACAGTGGGGGACTACTCTTACAATTTGGGGGTGGATATTTGAAGTAATTTTGGGTCACCCCTTATCTAATTTTTTTGTAAATACCAAATTTACCCTTGGTAATTAAATTAGTTAGTTTATTGATTAGTTAGTGTTAGTGTAATGATTAATTACTAATTAGTTAGTGATTAGTGAGTTATTAATAGGATAGTTTTGTTAGAATCAGAATTATTGAGAGAGAAGAAGAAGAAGAAGAAAAAAAGATGAAGAAAAAGAGGGAAGAACCCAAATGATGAATTTTATCCTTCCGTATCTTTAGAAGAGTCTCTTAAGCAGTTAACTGAGCAAACAAATATGTTTATGTCGGAAATGAATAGACAAACTGAACCATTGAGAAAACTTTCTATAGAGGAATCCCTCAAGCTGATGGCTGAGACAAACGAAAGACTTGCTCGAAATAATCTTAATTTCCAATACAGTGTTTCCAATAATACCCTTGAAAATAATGATAGTTATTTGCATAATCAAGATGACGAGGTTAGTATTGGTAACACTACATGTTTAGATGAGGTTCAACCATTTTCATGTTATTACAATGATGATTATGACGAGGATAGTGTTGATGAAGAATCTGAAATATGTAGGCATAGTGATCAGGAATTTGTTACTCCAATTGAGCTTTATAATGATAATATTATTTCTAGTTCAAATCCAAATAATTTTAATAATTATACACCTATTCAAAAGGACGAGGATTTGTCTAGAGATATCCCCGTTTTAGACGATGTAGTATTTCCTTTTGATTACGAAGCCAATAATGGTTTAGAGGAACGAGTTTATTCTTAAAATACTGTTTTATTGTCTAGTGATTTAGGAACAATGGTCTTAGACAAAGAAAATGAACTCGTAGAGATAAGTGAGGATGAACTTGACTTAGAAGAATCAATTGCCTATTTTCAGGAATCTGATGACCTAGAAATTAGGGAGATTGTGACTAGTCTAACTAGAGACACTGAAAACTCTAAGTTTGGGGGTGATTATCATTCTCCATGTGCTTTAACTCTCAGAAAGTCCCCTCACTTAGGACTTGACATATGTGCCTCAACCGTATTAACAGATTATCTTCATACATGTTTTCCTGAACCTAGTGATGTCCATAAGGAAGTTCAGTTGTTAGAAACCCATCCTATGGTTGATGTGGTTTACCCAGGCTATGATACCCTGATTGACTTTGTTTTCCCACCAAATATTTTTATTCCAAAAGTGGGAACATATGATTTTCAAATGTGCCAATTATTAAGTTTTGAGACTAAGCCTAAGTACTTTAGGTTAATAACATCGACACATTTGCTTAAGAATGACCACTACTCTCATTGTGGTCAATTATGTAAGTCAAATTTGATTGACTTTAAGGATCCTCAATTATTCAGGTTATTATTTTGTGCTTCTAAGTTTTTATTTGAGCTTTTCCAGACTCTAGGACCTAATAATTCGGATCCCACCTATGAAGAAACGCAACCAATGAAAACATTTTATTTAGACCCTTTCATAGAACCTGAACCTGAACCACAATTAGATATAAATTTCTTAATCAGGAAACTAGGTAAGGGCATGCTAGTCTTATTCATTTCGTTGGTTTATTACAGTTTCCTTTGGTCATCTCTATTTGGTTTTGAAGACCCACAGTTATTCCGACTACTGTTATACGATTCGAGGTGACTAATCCTTTCTTAGTCTGGCTGAAGACTTTAAACTTAGCACTTCTTGGGAGGTAACCCATTCTCATGCAACATAGTAATATCTTTCCTTAACTCTTTTTCTTCAAATGGTAACAGTTTCTCCTTATTCATGCTTTTAATTTTATCTTTAGAACATTGAGGACAATGTTAGATTTAAGTTTGGGGGTATGGGAGAAACTTTTTAGTTGCATTATAAACTCCAGAGCCTAGAAATTTATGCCTATTAAGGATGGCACTAACCAATCTAAGTGGATGGAAGCATTTTGGTTTTAGGAGTTGAGGAACCAATATGAGTGGATGGAAACATCTATAAGAGTCTATTCATAAAAGCACGGAGCTCAGGTGTTAGAAATAACATGATAGTTTTACCGTATCTCGGAATCATCTTATTACTTCTGTTTTTATTTTTGCAAATTTTTATGTTGATGTCTGCTAGGTTGAAATAGAGTGATTGAGTTACTATAAAAAAAAAAAAAAAAAGACCAGACCAATTATACCAATCGGAATAAATAACACTTGGATAGCAATATGTGTGTGTTCTCCCTGTCTCCGTCGCCTAAACAAGCGTGGAATGCAGGATCCACGGGAATTACCATGTAATCTGCTAACAAGAAGCATGCGCTTGGATCCAAAAGATCTAATCATGTCGTTAAAAAATAAAAAAAAATAAAAATAAAATAAAAAAAATAAAGGTTTATTATAAAGTCAACCACTGGTTCCCTTGTATATGCACCATGTGTTGATGTAGATTTAGGATTGTTGACCGCTGGTTCCCTTGTATATGCCAGTTGTGCTGATATTAGTCCAGACCAGTATCTCAATCCACTAGGTCATAGGTTCATCTTGGCATTGAAGTCCATTCGCAACCATCTATTTCTATATCCATCTTCTTAATCTATTCTTTGATTTCGGATATTGATGTCCATAGTGCGACTATCTGAGTAGAGCTCTCTCACTTATATATGAATTTTAGTATACTTGAGTTCAAACTCATATACAACAATTGGAATTTCGCATCAGGGTACTTCCTCCCGTAATCAATAAGTATGCCAACCAAGGAGGTTCTTTAGTGCATTCCAAGGTTCTGCGTAGATAGCTAGGGTCTGGAGTAAAGGTTTTGTGGGTATATCTCTAGTAAATCCACCCGAGACTATAACTCGGCCACTAGGGCCACCTAGGGGTTTAAAGGCTTGTTGCACATGCTAAGTGCAATCGACGATGCCTGCGACAGTGAGTTAGGATTTTATTTTGTAGTTTTGATTTGCTCGGGACTAGCAAATAATAAGTTTTGGGGTATTTGATAGACGCATTTATGTGTCTATTTTCATCTCTATTGTGTATATTGTTAGTACCCATTTTTGTTCTAATTTTGGTATTTTATCCCTTTGTAGGTGTTTTTGGAGAAATAGGCTTTTGCGGCGAAATTGGCTCGAAAAGTTGTTAAAGGCACCTGGGAGGACATTTGCTATTCAGACTCTCATTTTGGATAAGGGGTAAGCCATTTCCAAGCAGCTTCTAAGCACAGACGGGGATTGGATTGGGGGACACCTTCTTCATGGTTTAAAAGGAAAGTTTTGGCGGGAAAAATGGTTTTCACGGACGGATTTTAGGGTTAGAGTTTTGATCGATTTTTATGGAGATTAAAGGGATGAAATTGATTGGGTTACTCCTTAGGACTACACAGGCCTGGTAAAGTCTTTGGATTGAACCCAAATTGGCTAGAGATCGAATTAGAGCAAAACAGAGGTGATGGAAGTTTTGGGTCTTTGATGAATTATTTTAGGAATTTCAGGGAGACTAAAGGCAAGATTTTCTTCCCAAAGCTTGATATCTATCTAACGAAGAGTTTAGAATCAAAAGGAAAGCTCAGATACGCGTAGAAATCCTAAAACAAGAAATTGCCGCAACTTGGCCGTGAAGAAAAAGGAAGAGATTTTGGAGTGATTTAATCGGTCTTTTTGATATAAATAGGTTGGTGGGGTCATATAGAAGAGGTGTCGAAAGTTAGGGGAAGTATAGAACACCACAGAGCCGAGAAATCAAAGTTGAAGAAAACCCGCTGCTGCTGCTGCTGCTGAAGAACACGAAGAACATTGACCCACACAGAACAGTCGCAGACGAGTGTCGTTCTTCAGCAGCAGAACCGATTTATCGTTTATTAACAACACTTCATTGCAACGGTGATTTATGTAACGTCAGAAAGTGTTGCAGATTCGCTGTATTATTATTTCTCTTCAATAAAAACACTTTTTGAGCCATGAATCAATCTTTTGAGCATGTTTTTACCATGAAGAGCTAAACCCCAACACTGGGATGACGGAGGAAGACGAATATCATACTTGGGGTAATTTTATTAATTCTTTTTAAGACTTTTGCATTAATTTTAATTGAAATTATGATTTGAATTAATTGGTTGTCATTTAATTTGATGATGTATGCTTAGCTTAGGTGTTTTGATACATCATGCTTAGGATTTACAATCAATGTTTTGAGAATCTACCTTGGCAAAAATAGAGTCCATGTTTTTCTTAAGCTAAAATTATCAAAGAATTAATAATTGAACCTTATGTTTTGAATTCGGTGAAATCCTGAATCCCAGTAACTCTCGCACCCTTTGTAATATTTTTGTATTTATTAAATTTAAAAACTCGAATCTTCACAAGTCTGAGTTGAACGAACTCTACTTATCACTTTTTACAACAACATAAAATCACATCATTATCATCCACAGTAGCTCTTTTCTGTGGTGTAAGTTTCTTAGAAGCCACTTTCTTTGAACCAAACAAGTTCCTTCTTGGTGTATCTGGTGGCTGCTGACTCACCTGCTCATGTGGCTGCGGACCTGTCTTCTCATGTGGCTGCTGACTCGTCTGCTCATGTGGCTGCTCAGGGACTACCACATCATCATAGTCATCAATATCAACAATTACTGGTCCTTCACTCTTAGACTGTGTTGAGGGACCAACAATATCAACTTCAGACACCACTCGCGGAACATACGGCTTAACACCCACCCCCACATCTTGACTTATAGGATCAGCATGAATCATAAACAAATGTACTTCAGGAATGCCTTCTACTTGATCTGAATCAGTCCAAAACCTCAGCAAGCCTGGTTCATCATCTATGTCCAATAAAAAACCACCATCCAAATATTGAAAAGTAATCACCCCTCCCAGACCATTCAACCTGTCTCCCATACCAGCAATAAGATCTATCATACTCAAACAGTCACCATCAAAATTCTTATAACGAAATTCACGGCCATTCATATAGTCGAAGAAGTGCAAACCCCCAATTGGTTGGTCAGGTGGCCAACGTCCATCATAATGAATCACCAGATCTTTCAAACCATAATCTTTACTAGCACTACAAACATACACAAACAAAAAATGAAAATTTTCAGTTCCATTATCAAAACAATATCATCAAAAAGAATGACTTTATATTTCCAACAACTAACTACACATCAATCGAAAGTATACTAATCATAATAGAAGCACATAATCAACAGTTAAAAAATATATTTGAAACCCTAATTTTTTAGAAAACATAGTAACAACAAAAGTTGAAAATAACTTCGAATCTATCATGATAATAACCATTATTAACTACCCAAGTAACAAAAAACCCAAAATCAAACAAACCCTAACCAAAATCGATAAAACCCTAAAATATAATCGGAAGAAAAAAACTTACATTTTTTATAATCAAACTGAGATATAACATAATCATAACCATTATTAACAACCCAAAGAACAAAAACCCAAAATCAAAAAAACCCTAACACATAATCGACTAAACCCTAATACAGAATCTAAAGAAAAAAACTTACAACTTCTTAGGGAATTGCATGTCCAAACCCTTCTTCAAAACCCACTGTTCTTTCCTTGATCTTCTTCTCTATCTCTTTCTCTGATTAAGATTTGCAGAAAGAAAGGTGGAATCGAAGAGAAATGTATGTGAAATGGAAGAGAATGGAATGGTTTTTCTCCCACCTCTTATCTAATCAGTTAGGTGAGATTAGGGTACGTGTAACAAATATAAGCCCAAATCTAGTATAAACCGTTGATTTTCTAAAGGGTAATTTTGGGTTTTAATTTTCAGATAATTTTTATGACACGCATGTGAACTGCACGTGCTGTACTAAACTGCTCGGTTACGGCACATCAAAGTTAAAGGGGGTTTTGCCTATTATCAATCTCTAGGGGGGGTATTGCAAATTAGCTATCTTTTTTCAGGGGGAAACGCAAAATCCCCCAAAATTTTATAAACAATAATTGTGGCCACATAGTCATCCCACCTTGGAATACCTTCATGGTTTGCTATTAGGAAATAGGGTTATACTTAGCCTAGAGTTATATTTTTGTTTGGAATATGTGTGGCTCAAGTCTGTAACTTGAGACCCAAGTCTGGTCTTTATATAAATGCCTTGAGAATTAGTGAGAATGGTAAGACTTGACCAAAACTTAACATGGCATCGAGAGCCTGGTTAAAACCCTAACCCTAAAAGTTTTGTTTCAAGTTCTACATGATGGGAGAAGATGATATAACAGAACCATCTGGAACCAAAGGAAAGAATGTAGCATATGATTTGCAGAAGAAGAATCCGGTGTACCATCTGGGATCAAGTGATGGTCCGGGTATTATTATTACCCCGATTATTTTAAAAGGAACTAATTATGATGAGTGGGCTAGAGCCATTAGAAGATCGTTGATAGCAAAGAGAAAGTTTGGCTTTGTTGATGGTACCATTAAAGAACCTACAGATCCTGATCAGTTGGAAGAATGGATTGCAGTCCATTCAATGTTGGTTTCCTGGATTAGCAACACACTAGAGTCTTCAATCAGATCGATGTTGGGTGATTATGATGATGCAAGCCTTCTCTGGACACACTTAAAGAAAAGATTTTGTGTTGTCAGTGGAACACGAATCTGTCAATTGAAAGCTTCTTTAAATGATTGCAAACAAGGAAAAACTTAAAGTGTAGTTGTCTATTATGGGAGATTGAACAAAATATGGGATGAGCTGGTGACATATATGAAGATACCACAGTGCAAGTGTGGTCATTGCACCTGTAATATTGCGACTCAAGTGACTACTTTGCGACAAGAAGATTTTCTTCATTATTTTTTGATCGGTCTAGATAGTGTGTATAGTTCATTACGTGAACAGTTATTGGCCAGAGATCCCCTACCATCGATCGAAGCAGCATACCAAACTATAGTTAATTCTGAACGTCTGAGAATAGGTGATGTAGTTTTATCAAAAGAAGTACAAAACAATGTTATGGAATTTAAAGTTCAACCTGATCAGCGAGGAACTACCAATACATATGATCCTGCCAAGTACTGCAAAAACTGTAATAGAGAAGGACACTCTGATGAGGGTTGTTATCAACTAATTGGCTACCCTGAATGGTGGGGAGATAGACCTCCTGGTGGCAGAGGCTATGTCATAGGAGGCAGGATAGGTGGTAGAGGCCGAGGTGGTTCTGCATATGGCAGAGGTGGTCGAGGACATGGAAGATGTAATCCAGTTCGTGCACATAACCTGAATATACCAGCGACTCAGCAGTCAGGCAGTGTGGCATCTGCAGATCGAAATGGTTTGGTTGGAGTGATTGCAACACAACTTCAGCAAGACCTTGAGTTTTTAAACTCAAACAAATCAAATTTTCAACTACAAGGTAAGAAGAATCACGTTTCCTGGATTGTGGATACAGGGGCTACAAATCATATCACTTGTAATATTGATGACATGATAGAAGTGAAAGATATTAAGGCATGTTCAGTTGGCCTGCCAGACTGAAAGTATGCAAACTCTGATAAAATTGGAACTGTGATTCTTCTTGGTGGTTTGAGGCTTGATAATGTTCTTTACATACCTCAGATAACATGTAACTTAATTTCAGTTACACAAATGATCGATGAGTTAGTATGTATTGTGCAATGTACTAACAGTTTATGTCTTATACAGGACCGGTTGACGAGAAAGGTGATTGGAGTGGGTGAGAGACAAGGTGGACTATATATTTTCCGTGGTGTGCCTCTTGTTAAAGTACTTGTTGTTAGTGGGAACTCATATGAGCTATGGCATCAAAGAATGAGACATCTATCGGAGATTTTTTTACAAAAGCTACCAGTAGTGAGTAGGTTATTTAGAAAGAATAATAATGCTTGTGATATTTTCCCATGAGCAAAACATCGTAGAAGTAGTTTTCCTGTTAGTTTGAGTAAAGCCAATTGTATATTTGAGTTAGTTCATCTGGATTTATGGGGTCCGTACAAGACACCTTCTTCTTGTGGAGCTCATTATTTTTTGACAATAGTAGATGATTTTTCAAGAGGTGTGTGGATTTATTTGATCAAAAGCAAAACTGAAGTTGAATTTGTATTTATTAATTTCATTGCTCTTGTGAAACGCCAGTTTGGTAAAGAAATCAAAATTGTTAGAAGTGATAACGGAACAGAATTTAATACATTGCGTGGATATTTTAAGACTAACGGGATAGTCTTTGAGATATCATGTGTTGGTACACCCCAAAAAAATGGGAGGGTTGAGATAAAACACCATTATATAATGAATGTGGAAAGAGCCTTGAGATTTCAAGCCAATTTACCAATACGTTTTTTGGGAGAATGTGCATTGACTGCAGCATACTTGATTAATCGTACACCAACAGCTATTCTTAATAACAAAACTCCATATGAAATCATGTTTGGGAAGTTGCCTCCATATGATCATTTGAAAGTGTTTGGGTGCTTGTGCTATGTACATAATCAAAGTAGTAAAGGGGATAAGTTTGCAAGACGAGGAAGGAGATGTGTATTCCTTAGTTATCCTTTTGGTAAGAAGGCATGGAAAGTTTATGATTAAGACACAAAACAATTTTTAGTGTCAAGGGATGTGGAGTTTTATAAACATCAGTTTCCTTATATGACAAGCATTACTGGAAATTCTACTGATATTGTTCCGTCAAATAATGATGTTTGTTGGAGTGATGATGAAGATAGAGAAGAAGAACAGTTGTCTAGAGGTGTTGTGGAAACTCATCAAGACGAGTTGCAACAACAAAGCAGTGATGAATCACTATCTGAGACTGATTGTGAAACTAAAGAATTGTAAGGAAAAGCTCAAGAACAACCTGAGGAGAATGATACTAATAGCAATGACACAACAGCTGAAGGTGTGGTAGAGAATAATACAGTGAGATGGGTAAAGGAAAACGTCATAAGATTCCTTCTAGCAGACTCAAGGGTTTTGTGACGCACACTGTATGAGAAAATAGTCCACCTTCCACTCATCCTACATAATCATGAGCTTCAGGTACACCTTATCCTTTGACATATTATGTTAGTTGTGATCGTTTTTCTGCAGTTCATAGAAAATATCTTGCAGCTATAACTGCTGGTAATGAGCCTAAGAGCTTCAAAGAAGCTATGAAGCATCCAGGATGGAAAAAAGCCATGGCCGAAGAAATAAGAGCTCTGGAGGAACAAGGAACATGGGAATTGGAAGAATTACCACCTGGTAAGAAGGCACTAGGAAGCAAATGGATTTACACCGAAAAGCGTGATAAAAATGGAAATTTGGTACGTATGAAAGCAAGACTGGTAATATTTGGGAATCATCAAGTTGAAGGATTGGATTACAATGAGACATTTTCACCAGTGGAAAAGATGACAACTGTTCGTACTTTTCTAACTGTTGCAGCGATTAAAAATTGGGAAGTGCATCAAATGGATGTGCATAATGCCTTTCTTCATGGAGATTTGGAGGAAGAAGTGTATATGAAAATACCACCGGGATTTTCCAAGGTAAATCCTAATATGGTGTGTAGAATGAAGAAATCATTATATGGCCTAAAACATGCTCCTAGGTGTTGGTTCGCAAAATTATCAGCAACCTTGAATAATTATGGCTTTAAACAGTCATACTCAGATTATTCTCTCTTTATTATGACAAAGGGAAAGATGCAGCTTAATGTTTTGGTGTATGTTGATGATTTGATTGTGGCAGGAAATGATCTAGTTGCACTTCATAATTTTAAAACATACTTGGGACAATGTTTCAAGATGAAATATTTGGGGAAGTTGAAATACTTTCTAGGATTGGAGGTGGCTCGTAGTAAACAAGGTTTCTACATATGCCATAGGAAGTATACATTGGATATTATCATGGACACTGGGTTATTGGGAGCAAAACCTGCAGAGTTTCCAATAGAGACAAATCATCGTATGGCTTTGGTAAAGGGTAAGATATTAGATGATGTGGAGAAATATAGGAGACTGGTTGGCCGTATGATTTATTTGTCAGTCACCAGACCAGATCTTGCTTACTCAGTGCATATTTTGTAGCAATTTATGCAACAACCAAGAATGGAATATTGGGAAGCAGCCCTTCGTGTGGTTAGATATTTGAAGAAGAATCCTGGACAAGGAATTCTGTTTCGCTCTGATAGTGGTCTCAGTTTAAAAGGATGGTGTGACTCAGATTGGGCAAGTTGTCCATTAACTAGACGTTTATTGACAGGATGGTTTGTTCTTCTTGGGTTTTCACCTATGTCTTGGAAGACATAGAAGCAGCATACAGTTTCTCGGTCCTCAGCTGAAGCAGAATACAGATCTATGGCGGAAATTACATGTGAATTAAAGTGGTTGAAACAATTACTTGGTGATTTAGGAGTTCATCATACACATGGGATGAATCTCTTTTATGATAGTCAATCAGCATTATATATTGCTCAGAATCCAGTATTTCATGAACGAACAAAACATATAGAAGTGGTCTGTCATCTTGTCAGAGATGCTATAATAAGGAAGATTATATCACCCTCTTACACTCCTACAATGGTGCAATTGGCAGATATCTTTACAAAATCCTTAGGGAAAGCTCAGTTTAAGTTTCTTTTGTCTAAGATGGGAATTTGTGACCTCCATGCTCCATCTTGAGGGAAGGTATTAGGAAATAGGGCTATATTTAGCCTAGAGTTATATTTTAAGTTATATTTCTGTTTGGAATACGTGTGGCTCAAGTCTGTAACTTGAGACCCAAGTCTGGTCTTTGTATAAATGCCTTGAGAATTAATGAGAATGGTAAGACTTGACCAAAACTTAACATTAGCTCTACTCCGAACTTGTTGATTTCTCCTATTTCTTTTCGGGTGAACACTGACGGACCCATATTGTCTTTTGTCTGATGGTCTTCGATCATAAAACTGTTGGTTTTCCAAAGACTTGTATCCTATAATCAAGTGCACATATGAATCAGTAAACCATTTTTACGAACAAAATAAACACAATGAAAAAACCCCAACAAAGAAAAGAGAAGACAACGCGTACAATTAAAGAATCAACAACAAACATCAACAGTATATATGCCAGACTTAAGGAGAATAGTGACCGAATATTTAACAACCAAATTGGTATCCCCGATAAACTGTCTACAGAATATAACTACAGAAATGACTAAGATCCATATATTCGACAACAACGCGAGAAAAAGAAAACAAAACGTGTGTTATGGAGATTAATTACCCTAGCTAGGTACAGTTTAATACATTCTAAGAACACGTCATGCACTCAACTGCATTAAAATTATATTCCAAAAGTTTTATAAGCGACCAAAAGTTATACTTGTAAAGCACTGCACAGTGAAAACAAAACTACATTAAGAACAATAACTATAGGATCAAAAGTAAATTTAAAATGCAACTCTAGCACGGGGTGTGAGAGTCACAATTATTATTTGTTTAAATATTCAGTAAACACAAACTTTATCTGTAACAAGAAATTACAATTTTAAATGAAATCAAAACAGAGAAGAATGTCCAGCGACTTCATCTCTTCTTTGCATGGTATCAAAGGTCTTTCAAAACCCTAAATCAAATCAATTTTTCTAAACTTCTCGTGAATCTCTAATGGCTGATTTAAATAAACACATTCCTTTAACTTTCAAACCTCCATCAAAGTTATCTTCGACTAACTATCCCCTATGGAGGTCTCAAATAGATCCTTTACTTAGAGGTGTAAATTGGGTTGTGCCAGCACGAGCACAACCCATCACAGCACGCTAAAATTTCAGCATAACCCAGCCCAGCACGTGACTTATCCCAACACGACACAACACGTTAGCTTCATGGGACGGAATGGGTTTGACTAATCGGTACAGTAGCCCAGCACAACACGCGGCAAGGATAAGCACGTGGCACGACACAGCACAACACGTTAAGAAAGAACGTTATAATATGTATAAAATACTACATAACATGGCATAATACATCACATTTTCTGTATATTTCATAAAAAAGCCTTTATTCTAGCCAATTATTGACATTTTATTATCGATATGTTGACTTATTTTCATAATAACACATATAATACCTAAATATCTGGAAAAAAATTATATTGGAAAATATAAAATAAGTGTGCCTGGCACAGCACAGCACGGCACAACACGTTTATTTTCTGCCACAACCTAGCACAACACGCACGTCATAATCTCCGGCACTGCACAACACGACATATAACACGCTAAGCACGTGATTTCGTGGGATGTGTTGTGCTGGGCCGTCACGTTTTACACCTCTACCTTTACTTCATAATTACGATCTATTTCGATTTGTTGTCTAATTAGTTTGAAGTATTTCAAACGAACATTTGTTGCTGGTACTACTATTGTGGAAGATCCTACGTTTATTGATTTAGATCCTGAGAATGAGTTCTTTTGCAATCATGTACACACTTATTGGGTAAATCAAGACCCTGCTCTTCTATCTTGGTTATTTTCTGCTTGTACTGAAGAAATTCATTCTCAAGTTATAGATTGCACTTTTTCTCATGAAATCTGGACTAGATTGCAGAATAATTACAATTCTACTACCAAATCTCATCTCATGCAAGAGTTCAGACTCAATGTTAGTGTATTTAAACAAGGCGTGTTCAATTCCACATCAATTAGCCCAAATTGATAGAGCAATGTCTGATGAGGATTTGGTAATTCATATCTTACAAGGTTTATCTTCTGAATACAATGCATTCAAGACCTCGATCCGCACTCAACAGTTAAAGAACGAGAATATAATTACTTCATTAGAACTTTTAAGATTATTGCTTTCTGAAGAAGTTAGAGTTCTTTCTGAATCAAAAATCGATCTCACTGCTGCTTCTGCACATGTAACTCAACAAAAACATTGATCTTCTTTTGCTATTCAGTTTGATTAATAATGTAACTCACTACTTAGGTACACCATATAATTCTTACTCTGGTTCTCAAAATTGTTACAACTCTGCTAATCGTAGTAATTTTGGAGGATTTGGAAATTCTTGCTTTAGAGGAAATAGAAATGGAGGTATATTTAGATGAGGTTATAGAGGTGTAAAAACTTTAAAGGTGCTCGATTTGGTCGATCAGGTGGACCAAGCAATTCTCATCCTCCTCCAAATATACCTACCATATCGAATATCAAATCTGTAAGAAACTTGATCACTCATCTATAAAATGTAAATATATATAAACAAGGTATTTACATGCCCGTGCAAATCATAAAATTGTTTCTCGTTTGGATTGATGCTGGTTATGCTGTGGTTAACGACGAATATGAACCTTGAAGTCAAAACCCAAGTCATATGTCCTGTCCATGGTAAAATTTACCAAATATTACCCAGTGTAATAAATTGCACCCGTCTACTTTAAAACATTGCTCCATGTAGATTTTTTCCGGTTGGGTAGAAATTTATTTTTTCACCATCAAATAGATGCACTTATTGTACTCTGCCCATGCATATTCAAACACATAGCCAAAATTTCCGCCATTAAGTAGGGAATTTGTGCATACACGCGGTTGAGCTGATAACAACCTTGGGCATCAATATTAAATGTTTCTTTACCATTTACTATAATCACTACCCCATATACATCAATCACACGACCACCAACAAAATCCCAGTGACCTGTGCAAATAACAAAGGAAAATGATGCCATGACAATTATTAGTTTTATAATAACCAAAAACATATATTAACAAACTAACAGAAACACTTACCCAGAACATTTTACTCGGAACTTTTGTGTTATTGTTATGTGACAATACTCATCAACAGAAACCGTGTTCTCATACTTGTGAATGGTAAAAGCTCGTAAGCCCGGGCAAACAAAATATATATATACCTAGCTGACCAAAAGCAAAAGTAAACACGTCTTCGTTAGTTTCAAACTCATTGCCTTCTCAACCGTACCTTTGAACAAAATTTAACCACAAAACAAATTTAACAAAGAAAGATAATGCATCATTTTCATTATGTAAACCTTCCCCTTTGGCTAGAGTTTCCGCTGCTGAATAGCGACTTTCTCATTTCCCGCTCCTCAATCCGCAGTTATCATCATATAAATCGAGTTTAAATAGTAATGAACATTCATAAAAATATTCAGGCTGATAGAGAAATAAAATCAACAAACCTTCATATCATGGAAGTCAATTAGATACAATTCCTTGATAAATGTCTAATCTTCATTTCAAAGACATAATTCAGTAAATATGTCATCAACGCTAAAATGTAACACATTGTGAAATATGATTAACTTATTAGTTTTATTACTGCATAATCCAGCTCTTGGTCCATCAGTTAAATCAATAAAAATGGTTGAGAAATAAACCAAAAAGTGGATAGACTTTGAACAAACAGAACATGAGACTGTGCGGATGAACATACCTCGCCATATATGTAAATAAAAACATGGATAATTTTGATGCAAGAAGAAACCATGCGTAGTTGTTCGCCATTCCATTTCTTTTTTTGTCCGAGTGCATAGATGGAACCCGAACCACAGATTTTTCTCAAGTTATAAGTTTTCTTGCCACATTTATCTTCTCCGGCGACTTTTTCACAAACACCTTAAGAACGTCACTGACATCCATGATTTATAGATAGAATGAATAAACCCAATAAATCATACCTTTCCCACATCACGATTTGCAAGTCTAAAGCAACGAAGTACGAAAACATATCGAAGCATAGTACCTTCAATAATGTCAAATTCCTAAACCCACGTACTAAAATGAAACAAAGATATATAGAAAGATGAATTCTGCTTACCAAGTATGGATTTTCTTAAATAATCCTTGAATCATCAACAACAGAACTTATTTTTTCTTTTTACAGTATAAACAGAAATTAAGAGAACTCAGACTTGCGAGATGTGTCAATATGTGGTTCTGATAAATCCTTATATGCATCAAAGAGATGACAATTAAGGACGCAACTGTTAGATACGGACAAAAGCCTGAAACTCTTCCGTTTGTAGCTTTTCGTTTTCAAACGATCCGTCGGTTAGTAACACCTTCCGACACAGCATTGATGTGGCACTCTAGGTTATATGTTTTGATGCTATTTGTTCCAAGACTTCTTTTCTCATCTTAAAAACCTTAAGCAATAAGCAGCCACAAGGTTAATAGGTATCGGAAATGATGAAAACGTAGCTATCATTCAGGAATAGAAGTATCATCGTTCATATTGTTTTAGTCAAACATCTTGTTCAATGAAATTCTGGACTGGAAACTCTTACAACCAACTCCAGTGTAATTGGCTTAATGTATTTATACAACTGAACAGTTGTGTCGGTAAAGCCTCCCGGCATGTACGAAAAGCTATCTTTTGGAAACGATCTCAAACCAAAAAACACGTCTCTTCTGTTAGGAAAAAACTGATATGGCATGACATGTAGGCAATCTTTTTATTGGTTCCCTAACTTTCTATGTGCCATGTGGCCCTCTGTGATTGTACCATCCTTGAAGATGAATGTAGAGACGCCACATAAGCATAAAGAAGTATATTGATTCACACCTTGTGACAACTCAATAGTGCAAGCCTATCATACTTCTTATGATTCTTATCGTGATGAATTTGATGATTTATGGTGTCCTGAACTTGAAGAATTTGTTATCTACAATGAGGATTATGCTTCTTCTTCTTATGGCTGGGTACCTGACTTAGGAGCTAAATATCATATCACCTATGACTTATCAAATCTCAATTTTTCACTATGAATATCAAGGTTATGATCAAGTGAGAGTTGGCAATGGCTCAGGTTTGCATATTACTCATGTTGGCTCTTCTACATTACATAATGATTATATTATGTTCACTATTTCTAATTGTTAGAGCATTACTCGGTTGAACCCACCAAGCGTTGGTATGTCAAGTTTGGTTGTCATATTTTAGTGAATCAAAACTCATTTAAAGAGTCGCTTGATTATGTACTAGAGTCAACTTCGTATAGGTTAAACTAGAAAGACTAGGATATGAGACATACAAGTATTACTCGAAGACTTGAAGAATGTGAAGAAGTAAAGAGCTACATCGACGACATCATCCTTCCTCTTGAGGTTAGTAATATTTTGACTTGAACTGTTTCATTCCTAACGTATCTTTCAAGTCGTGCTATATTGAAAACATAACTGCGAAGCTGTGAAAGATTATACTCTAGTTAGACATAGTATTAAGGAATTATAATACGAAGTATAACTCTTATTTTTTGAACTTCGTATATAAGACATCGACATAATCGTATGAATGCTATTGTGATTATGTGTATGGGTAAAGGTGAAGATTTCATCCTAGGAAACAATGCTCGCATTTGTTTAAATGAAGTACATTCATAAACTTTTTTTGTGAATCGAAAGGGAAATCGCTAGGCTTATTGTTATTGTTATTCATTGCATATCTTTGGATTACCAATATGTGTGGATTAGTAGAACCGATCATAATCTGTTATGTATCTTGGTAAAACTATTCATAGTGCCTGACTTATGTATTGGTATGACTTTTATTAGTGCAACCGATCCTAGGTAATCAACTAAGATGGTATGATCAATATTTGTAATTGGTGTGACCGATCCTAGTAATTGGTGTAAACGATCCTAGTAATTGGTGTGACCGATCACAAAAGAGTTGTGTAATCGATCCTTTTAATTGATGTTACTGGTCCTAGTAATTGGTGTAACCGATCCTAGTAACTGGTGTGACCGATCACAAGTAATACCATGAGAATATGGTAACCGGTCCTGGTAATTGATGTAACCGATCCTGGTAACTGATGTAACTGGTCCTAGTAGCCATATGGAGGTAGAACCGATCCTTGTGTTTGATAGAACCGTAAACCCATGATTGTTGATTTGATATTTGATCAATCACATAGTTCTTGGAAATCAGATGAACCAATTCTAAACTCGTTTGGAAGTGTGGTAAATCGGTTCCAAGAGTGTAAATATGAAAAAGGATTTACAAAGAAAAAGATGTCGACATACTTTGAACATCTTCAGTAATTCTTATCTTTTATTGTTCAAAGATATTCCTTAATAACTCAAGGAGATCCCTGACCGAAATGAATTAAGAATATTTTAATTAAGGTTATTAATTTTATATGCTTTTAATTACCAGCAATTAAACGCGTATCTCTGGAGAATAAAAATTGGTAATGTGCATTTACTAATTGGAGATTTTCTAGTGAGATTACGGAAGATATTGGACAGAGCATTTCTAGGTTTTATGAAAACCGATTTGGACATTTATTGCATATCCTTATAATATTCGGTTTTGGAAATTCCTTTGTGTCCAAACATCCTTGGTCTATAAATTCCTAAGTTTGCATTTCGAGCAGACTAATCCTAAGAGCCAGCAAAACTACCTTGTTGTGTTGTTACTGGTGGATCCGTCTATTCGGAGAGGAAAGTAACCTAATTAGGCGAAATCTCTTACGACCGCTTGTTTAAAGACTTCTTTGGGATCAAGAAGCTCTACGAGTACCATTGGTGGGAAACTAGATAATTGCAGTGTTATTAGTTTTTGATTGATTTGATTTACTAATGGTTGTTGAACTTTGATTCCACCTAGTTTGTTTATTCTTGAGAATCTTCTCTTTTGATATAAGATTCACTCAAACTAGATCGAAGTGTCGACGGGATCTTTAGAACTGTCTGTAGATGTAAAGACATCTTGTGATAATCCATTGTCAACAGACTCCCTTCTGTATGTGATTGATCACAAGAGATTAAAGTTGTGGTGTGCAGGTGTTTATTGAAGATCTAAGAAGATTTCTTATTGGTTTCATAATCTTTGGTGTGCACAAAACTTGATCGGCTGCGATCCAACTATAATCGGTTTATCTTTGATAGATTTGATTGATTAGTTGCGTAGATCGGCATCACTATATAGTATCTTGATAGACTATATATTGGTTGATTGTTTAGTCTAAACACGGCTACTTTGGTAGTTGTTGGATAGATAGATCTAGAACCCGATAAAGGAGTTTATTGGAGTAAACAGAAGAGCCTTTGTAAAACTCATATCACTGAGATTGAATAGAGTTGTTACCGAACAGATTTGTTGTTCCTTTACTATTTGGAATACGAACCAAAGGAATTGTTCCAGTGCGTGCACTTATCGAATGTCGGAAGCGCATGGATACTGAAGAAACTAGGTGAACTAAAGGTTTAGTTGCTTGGTCTCAACTATACGAAGTTTGTTTAGATTTTGTATAGCGGCTTAATTCTGAGAGAATTCAATTCATGACTAGGTCCCGGGGTTTTTCTGCATTTGCGGTTTCCTCGTTAACAAAATCTTGCTGTGTTTTTTACTTTTCTATTTCTGTAATTATAATTGTTTTTATTATAATTAGAAGTAAAATACACAAAAGTTAATTCTGTATTACTTGATAGTGATCCTATAGATTTTGGTTAAGTTCGAACCTATTATCAAGTAATCACACTTTGATTGTTGTATTGTCTCGATCTAGTATCCATAGATGATCACGCAAAGTGTGAATACCGATTCGTTGCATTGGCTCGACTAAGTCCATAGAATATCACTTTCGGTAAGAGGACTTATAGGTGGAAAAGTTTTATATTGTGGTATATTTGGGTACCCTCGTCTTTTTAATCGGTATCATAGCAGGCAAACACGAAAAGATCTAACAATCTGTATTTGGTGTGATCCAACCTATAAGACATGAGTCAAAGTAGAGTTAAGAGAGAGCGAAAACCAAAGAAAGACTCAGTTAACGTATCGCAAGAGGTTATTGAACCACCCTCAGAATCTGTTTGTGAGTAATTTCTTACTTGGAAAAAGATAATTGAGAAAAACTGGGATGTTTTTAAAGCAATAACTATTGAATATGAAAGGGAGCGTGATGCTTCTCTTGAAAAATTCACCTGTTGGAAGAGAAACTTGCTGAATCTGATGCAAGGATTAACTCTCAACAAAAGAGTTTTGAAAAGAAGGAAGGTGAATATCTCTCACGAGAAAAACGCCTTTAGACTGATCTGGCAAGTGCTCTTGATAAAATAAAGATGCTAGAAGAAGAAAATTTTCAATTGAAAAATCGCATTGATAGCTCAAACAATATAACCTCAATGTTAGAAGCAAGTAGAAATCATCGTGATACACGAGGATTGGGCTATAAGGGAATAGATGCTTCAAATATTTGCAAAGAGGTAAAATTTGTCAAAGCTACAAATTCTTCTCAACTAGAGGCTTCCACTGATATCAAAAATGCTCCTATTTCTTGTAAAGAGGTAAAGCCTGTCATGCCTAAGAATCATGTTCAACCAGACTCTTTGAGTGCAGCAATAAAAGAGAGCACTTCTGCTAATGTCAAGAAAGCAACAACGTTGAACAAAGATAAGAAGAAGAAGAACAAAACTCGTCGAGATCCAATACAAGAGGATCCACAAAAAGGTAACATTAAAACTCATACTTCGTATGTTACCAAGCATTGTTGTTATTGTGGTAATAAAAGGCATGTGGATGGGGATGCAAGATTCGTAAGATAGAAGATACACTTTCTTTTGTATCAACCGAATTGGCTAAGATTTCTCCACAAAGGAACTCGGATCGATATTATCCAAAGTTTAGGCAAAAGAATTATTATAATGATAATTCAAATTTTTCCTATCGCTCGACAAGGCCATCTCATAAAAGACCCGAATATAGAAAGAGATTTGACTTTGTAAATGCTAAGACAAGATATGATGTTCCAAATTGGAGAAAATTTGTTTCGCAAAGTATTCAAAAGGACAATCGCCCTAATGGTATTAAGGAGAAAGCTGCTCCTGCGAAACCCAACTCTAAATGGGTCCGAAAGTCCTCTATAGCCAAGAAGGGACCAAAAGTTAGTCACAAGGATGACTCTCAGCTGTTAATTATTGGTGACAATAATTACCAGAATTTTCTTGAAAGACTAAAGAAAGATATCATGTCTGAAATCTCTTGTGCTAATGAACGATGTGATAATGACACTCTTCATCACAAGTCAAAAAAGAAAAACAAGAGACGGAACAAGAGAAAACAAACCAAGCAAGAGGTCAAGAATGATGATTCTGTCTTAGTCACTCGTGACGAACAAGACAAGGCTCCACTCAACACAACCTAGTTGTGTTAGAATGTTCATGCTAACCTAGGTGCTCAATCTTTTGAAAGGTGAGGAAGCACATGAAAACAGAGCCAAAAATCACTGTATTCGGACATTGTATGCAAAAGTTATGTCTAAAACAGTTTAGTACTATGATCCATCACTAGTAACTACTGTAACCGGTCCTAGTGATTGGTCCATACGAAGGAGTGTAAACTGTTTTGCCTATAACTTCTTCGTCCGAACTCGGAATGTCCTCATTCTTTTTGCATTCATTTCGTAATTTAATTTACTACAAGATTGAGGTAATTTCAATACGTGATTTTCGGTTGAATATTTATGGTGTATTGCAAATTGGATTTATGAGATGTTTGATTTCTGTTTTCATAACCTTAATATTCGATCTCATATGATGTGAACCCTTATGGTTTGTGTGTATTTTTGATTTAGCGGGATTGAGTTCTAGCCCATGTTGGTAGCTTTATCAAAGGATCATAAGGTGTTCCGATTGAAACTCATATGTGAAAAAGTCATAATATGTTGAATCAATTTGTGTTTAGCATAAAAGCATATGTGTTTCGGGTTTTCAACTTTTGCTATTGGCATGCATTAGTTAAAACCGATCCAACCTTTCTCTGGTAAAGGTTGCTTTTGTTGTTGTTCTTTTGTTCTTGCGAGAGGATGACAACACAATGGGGGAGAGTTCTAACTTGAACTTGCGCTTAATGATATATCTTTCTGGGGAGAAGAGGATGCGGAATCTGAGGTAACGAATTTGTTAGTTAATCGTTTTCCTGTTTAAGAAAAGCCTGATTTTATTTTCATATATTTTGCTTTTGCTTAACAAAATTTTGGTACAATTGATGTTTATTCCATTATGTGTGTGTGATTCATTTGTTTCCGGTTGAGAAAAACTATTGTTATCTTTCTTTATTGTTTGGTATCAATTTTTTAGGCTTAAAAAAATTTCGGTGCAATTGCGGTGCTATAATGTCTATGTTTGTTTCAATTGCTTTCGGTTAAGAAAAATAATTGTGCAAGTTGATTTATTTGGTTTGTATGAATTATTTATGGCTTAACAAAAATACGGGATCATTTTTTTAGTCCAATTCGATTCCGGATAAGAGAAACTAAGTTAATTCTGATCTTAGTTAGACTTATCAAAGTGTAGGATTCGGTTATTCAAGTCTAATCGAATGCCTTAACAAGAAATACTAGTTAACTAACCTAGTACTTGTCTTGTTTAAAGTGTAAGGTCTAAGTTATTGTTTGAATAATTAGAGCCTGATGAGAAAAATAAAGTTAATTCTGATCTTTATTTTGGTCTTATCGAAATAAGCGATTGTATTTGTGCAATCGGTTTAGCAAAAGAACTAAGTTTCTTAGTCAAGTTGCTAAACTATTAGGGAAAATTGCTTCGGGCAATTGTTTCCTTGATTACATATTAAAACCAAATTACTTGTAGTTTCGGTTTTGATATTGGTTATCTAAAATGGTATGCGAAACCTTCGTGCTTAACTCTTATAGGTTTTACAAGTCTTTTAGTTTTGTAAGATCCTTTCGGTTTGTCCTTTATTTGCTCGAAACTTTGTCATTTTGTGACAAAAAGGGGGAGAAATATATGGAGTAAACAAGTGATGTTTATTCACTAAGGAAAGGACAATTGTGCTTAAACGTTATATCTAACGAAAGAGTAAAGCATTGACTAAGGGGGAGAAACATATCATATGATGATTGTAGTTATTTGGACTACAAAAGGGAAATAACAAAGATGTGCGGATTGAAAATCTACCTATCTCACCTTTAGGGGGAGTATTAGCTTTGTTATTATAATGTAAACAACGGAATTTAAGGATTGAATTTATGTAGGTTATTGTGCTGTTGAAACTTGGAATCAAGCGTATGTATAATGAATTTTTGGTGTGCACAAAACTTGAAGACAAAGAAGATTTCTTATTGGTTTCATAATCTTTGGTGTGCACAAAACTTGATCGGCTGGGATCCAACTATAATCGGTTTATCTTTGATAGATTTGATTGATTAGTTGCGTAGATCGGCATCACTATATAGTATCTTGATAGACTCTATATTGGTTGATTGCTTAGTCTAAACACGGCTACTTTCGTAGTTGTTGAATAGATAGATCTAGAACCCGAAAAAGGAGTTTATTTGAGTAAACAGAAGAGCCTTTGTCAAACTCATGTCACTGAGATTGAATAGAGTTGTTACCGAACAGATTTGTTGTTCCTTTACTGTTTGGAATACGAACCAAAGGAATTGTTCTAGTGCATGCACTTATCGAATGTCGGAAGCGCAGGGATATTGAAGAAACTAGGTGAACTATAGGTTTAGTTGCTTGGTATCAACTATACGAAGTTGGTTTAGATTTTGTATAGCGGCTTAATTCTGAAAGTATTCAACTCTGGACTAGGTCCCGGGGTTTTTCTGCATTTGTGGTTTCCTCGTTAACAAACTCTTCCTGTGTCTTTTACTTTTCTATTTCCGCAATTATAATTGTTTTTATTATAATTAGAAGTAAAATACACAAACATTAATTCCGTATTACTTGATGGTGATCCTATAGAGTTTGGTTAAGTCCGAATCTATTATCAAGTAATCACACTTTGATTGTTGTATTGTATCGATCTAGTATCCACAGACGATCACACAAAGTGTGAATACCGATTTGTTGCATTGTCTCGGCTCAGTCCATAGACAATCACCTTCGGTAAGAGGACTTATAGGTGGAAAAGTTTTAGATTGAGGTATATTTGGGTACCCTCGTCTTTTCACTAATGTTTTTCATCTGCCATTTGTTACCAAGAATTTGATGAATAATTGGTACTTTGAATTCTATTCTGATAAATTTCTTATTAAGGATATGGTTACCCACAAAGTACTACTTCATGGTCCGGTTAAAGATGGTTTCTATCACATGCAGTTCACAACTCATCAATTAAAGAAAGCATTATCCTTTGGAGTTTCTTCATCAAAAAGTCGGCACAACATAGCTTGGTCATCCTTCATATCAAACTCTCAAGCATGTTTTATCTTCTGTGGATGAGGTTATTAATTCTCATTTATCTTCTACAATTTGTTCTTCATATGTCATCCAGCTGAAAGTCATACACTTTCCTATCCTACTGGTTCAAGTAATAATGTGTATGGTCCTTTAGATTTAATACATTCAGATGTGTGGGTATCACAATTGTGTTCTATTAATTGTTACAACTATAACATGTCCTTTATTGATTCCTTAAGTAGATTCACATGGTTGTATCCTTTAGCTTATAAATCTGAAGTACGTGAAACATTTGTTAAATTCAAAAATCTTGTTGAGAATCAGCTTAATAGAAAGATCAAGTTTATTAAATCTTATTGGGGTTATACAAAAATGTCTCTACTTACCTGGATTCTTGTGGAATAGGACATAGAGTTTCTTGCTCTCATGCTCATGCTCATAATGACACAGTTGAAAGAAAACATACATATACTGTAAAAACTGACTTGTCATTGCTTCGTCATGCTTCATTACCTATATCATTCTGGTCATATGCCTTTGAAAGTGCAAATTTCTTAATTAACAGACTCCCCAGACCAACCTTGCGTCAGTTGTCACCTCTGGAATGCTTGTTTCAGCTTAAGCCTGACTATTTGTTCTTATACACATTTGGTTGTGCCTGCTAGCTATCCATGTCTCAGAAATTTCAATCATCACAAACTAGAACCGAAATTTGTTTAGTGTATTTTTCTTGGTTAGAGTCATATGCACAAGGGATATAGGTGATTTAATCCTAACATAAATAAGATTATCATTTCTAGGGATGTCAAATTTGATAACTCCAACTTTCCGCATGCAAAATTATTTACTTCTGAATTTGTTGATGCTGCTTTGCCAACTATGTCTCTTACACCATCATTCACACTTGCAAGTACTACCATATACTTTTCGCATTGTTTTCATTTTTAATGAGGTGGATGTGTCATCATCTACTTTGAGTGTTTCTTCTTCAACACCAGTTTCTACTGCAGCTACTTCTTCTTCTGTTACTAATGTACATCTAATGACAACAAGGGGTAAAATGGGTATTTCAAGACCCAAACCAAGATTTTTTTTCTTCGGAGGTTTAATCTGTTTGTAAGGATATCACAATGCATATTTTCTCCACTGAAGCCTCCAAAGATCCAAATTGGAGAGCTCCAACGGATGAAGAGATTAATGTTTTATTACATAATGGAACTTGGAAGTTAGTACTTGTTGTTTCAAGACAAAATGTCATTGGTTGCAAATGGATATTTAGAATCAAGAGAAGAGTTGATGGTATTATAGAGAGGTAGAAAGCTAGACTGGTTGCCAAAGGCTATAACCAAGTGGAAGGAATTGATTATCAAGACACCTTCTGAAAAAGCGGGGGTCTAACAACCTCACCCAATATTTCTCTTAGCAATCTGTATGGACTAACTCCAATATACTTTTAAGAGAATCAACTAGACAGTCAGACTCAATCTTAATAAAAAGTATATCAAGGAGCTATATCTCAATTTCTCGATTCAATACTTACTCAAGCAAATAGAAATCTGCGAGTCTAATTGAATACAAGAGAAATTAACTTGAACGGTACCAAAGACCAATGTTCAAGTATCAATCAATTTCAATCAACAACCAAAGGTCGGATTTACCAATTGATTGATTCAACGCACAACCTGTGATATTTCAATTATATAACAAAATATAATGCGGAAAAGAAATAACACAGACACCAAAAGTTTTGTTAACGAGGAAACCGAAAATGCAGAAAAACCCCGGGACCTAGTCCAGATTGAACACCACACTGTATTAAGCCACTACAGTAACTAGCCTACTACAAACTAACTTTGGTCTGGACTGTAGTTGAACCCCAATCAATCTCACACTGATTCAAGCTACAATTGCGCTCCTTACGTATCTGATCCCAGCAGGATACTACGCACTTGATTCCCTTAGCTGATCTCACCCACAACTAAGAGTTGCTACGACCCAAAGTCGAATACTTTAATAAACAAATCTCTCTCACACAGAAAAGTCTACAAGAATAGATAAATCTGTCTCCCAAAGAAATACCTACGAGATTTTGTTCCGCCTTTTGATAAATCAAGGTGAACAGGAACCAATCGATAACCCGGACTTATATTCCCGAAGAACAGCCTAGAATTATCAATCACCTCATAATAATCTTAATCGACTAGCGAAACAAGATATTGCGGAATCACAAACGATGAGACGAAGATGTTTGTTACTACTTTTCTATCTTGCCTATCGGAGAAATTAATATCAAACCAATCTTAAGATTGCACTCAATCACGATAGAAACAGCAAGATCATATCACGCAACTACAGAGAAAATAGTTGGGTCTGGCTTCACAATCCCAATGAAGTATTCAAGTCGTTAACCTACAGGGTCTCGGTAGAAACCTAAGGTTAAAGGAGAATCGACTCTATCTTATACAACTAGTATCATACAGGAAGTGTGGGGATTAGGTTTCCCAGTTGCTAGAGTTCTCCTTTATATAGTCTCCAAATCAGGGTTTGCAATCTAAGTTACCTTGGTAACAAAGCATTCAATATTCACCATTAGATGAAAACCTGATTAGATTCAAGCTAATATCTTTCAACCGTTAGATCGAACTTAGCTTGTTGTACACAAATGAAATATACGTCATTTAGGTTTGAGTAACCGTACCTAAACGTGTACACCTAGTTGGTTCAACATTAGTTAACCAATGGTTAGCCATATGAGAACTTTCATATCAACCTTATTCATCTTCAACATAACTAGTCCAAATAACTCAAATTAACTAGTTCGAGAGTTGTTTAATTGTTTATATCTTATAGAAGTATACAAGACACAATCGAAGAAAAATTGGTTTTGATTCACTCGAATCGATTCATGAACATTATAGCCACGGTTTGCAAATTGCATTCCTTAATATATAAATGTTTTAGTTCATGAACAAACCAATTTTAGAAAGTAACACACTTAAGTATGCGTACTTAAGTAACCGGATTTGAGTTTGTTTTGGTTTCCAAACTCGGCAGAAATTCACGGACGTGAACTTTCCTCCAGTATGCGTATGGGTACGCATACTTAGGTAACCGGATTGAGTTGGTTTTGATTTCCAAAATCAGCATAAATTCACGGTCGTGAACTTCCACCAGTATGCGTACAGGTACGCATACTTGCCCTGTCTCCATCAACCATTTAGTACACACACAAGTATGCATACATTTGGTTCCCGGTTTTGGACTTATACACTAATGCGCGAACACATTATATTCTTATATCCAAAGATGGTTACATGTTCTAAACTCTTTATTTCAATCATTGAAACATTCTTATAGGATGTTAAATAGAGGTTATTCACACGCTATTCTTCATCAAAGCAATTTTCAAGATATTGAAATAATCAACATGACTTTCGTCACTTGTAAAGATGAACTTGGCCAAAGAGAAAGCTTACCAACACATATTTGGAGAATTAGATAAGCGAGATAAACTCGGCTCGAAATAACAAATGTGTATAATCGAAGTCTATATAGCAATACGACTTTTGTCTCAAGATAGGAGATAAAGTAGATAGAATTTTAAGTGATAGATAAGTTCAAGTCTCCACATACCTTTTTGTCGATGAAGATCCACCAGTTTCCTTGAGTAGTTCTTCGTCATTGCATGATGAACGATGTGGAGTCTAGAGCTCAACTACACTTTCTATCTTAGTCCGAGACTTAGCTATAAGTAGACTAGAAATCTAGACTTAAAGTTTTGGAAACTAAACTTGACAACAAGCTTGAGATAGCAACGCTTGCGAGTTCGACCGAGCAATGGTCTAACACCTTCAGTCCTATAGTCAAGCTTACAACTGTGAGACTCAGTATCTTAATTTCTCACTACAAGAACTGGCAGATCAAACAGCTAGATGTAAAGAATACTTTCTTACATGGTCATTTATTTGAAGATGTCTTTATGGTTCAACCGCCAGGTTATTCTTATAAACTACATCCTGATCATGTGTGTAAAATTCAGAGACCTCTATATGGTTTAAAACAAGCACCAAGGGCTTGGTTTTAGAGATTGAGTCAGTTTCTCATTGCTAATGGTTTTGACTCTTCCAAAACTTGATATTTCTCTTCTAAAAAGCTACCAATAAACTTCTCTTTACATTTTGATCTATGTGGATGATATTCTAGTCACAGTAAGATCTCCATCTAACATTAATTACTTAATTGCTACATTAAGAAAGGAGTTTTTTGTTAAGGATTTAGGTCAGTTACATTTTTTATTGGGTATTCAACCTATAAAGAATTCTGCAGTAGTTTTATTGTCTCAAGAGCAGTATGTCACATATCTGCTCATCAAGACTAAAATGAATGATGCTAAGTCCTCATCTACTTTTATAGCTTTAACTACTTTTGATACCGATTCTTCTCCTTTTGAAGATCATGTTCTGTATAGAAGTACTATTGGTGTTCTTTAATATGCTCCATAACAAGACTTGACATTGCATATGCAGTTAATAAGGCATGTTAGCACATGCCAGATCCATCTTCTGCAGACTGTAAAAAGAATCTTAAGGTATTTACATGGTACTATCTTTTTCGGTATGCAGTTTAAAAGGTCTTTATCCCTTTAGTTGCAAGCATATTCAGATGCATATTGGGTAGGTGACATGAGTGAGAGACGATCTACAAGGGGAATGGCCATCTTTGTTGGTCTTAATTTGATCTGTTGGTGCTCCAGGAAAAACAAGATTGTCTCTCGATCCAGTACAGAAGCAGAATATGGTGCCTTAGCTGATGTCACCTCTGAATTAGTTTGGGTGCAATCTTTGCTTACTCACTTCTCTACTTCAAGAGTTCTATTTTTGTGGCGTGAAAACATGGAGCTACTTAATTAATAGCAAATACAATCTTTCATAATAGAATGAAGCACGTTCAGATTGCATTTCATTATGTCAAAGAATGGTGGCTTCAAAGGCTTTGGATGTGCGATTTCTCTCCACTCAGGATCAGATAGCTAACATCTTCACTAAAGCATTATCCTCTACTTGTTTCTCTCTTGTTAGGTCCAAGCGCAGTGTCTCTGCTCCTACATAGACCCTGGACTTGCGGGGTTGTTAGGAAATAGAACTATAATCGTGTGAACTGTGCGTGTGAAGACATTAGAGAATCGTGTCTTGAGTAGGTGTGATAACTATTGGGTGACGGTTAATGTATACGTTAGTCACAGACTGTGTGAGTCACAATTATTGTGTGTTTATTTAGTCAGTAAACGCAACCTTTGCATGTGACAAGAAATCACAACGCATCACTGCATCATTGTTTGTTTGCATCTTTAGACCGAGCTAGATGGTCGGGACTGGATCACTTCATGAGTTGAGTGCTTTTGGGGCTTTAAGTGTGCTAGACTTGGGAGTAAAAGGGGATCAAAATGGGCATACAACTTTTGCAGTTGTATGGGCAATTGGGCATAAAATATTAACAGAGCATATGCGGCTTTTTAAAGAAAAAAAACACAAAAACATACATCTGCAAGGTTAGACGTTCTAAAAAAAAGGCTTTATTTAATGTATAAATTCATGAAACAAGCCTGTCTTTGTCAAACGGAATGAGCAGCATATATTACTGTCAATTGGTAAAAGAAACAATTCAAATAAATGATTGTTTTGATAAGAAGCATCACTAGGGATCCATGAAATTCGGATAGCCATACACCGTCAATTGGTGAAAGAAACTATATAATTTACTAAGAGAAATTCAAACTGAATCGTAGATGAATTAACATCTAGCAAGAAACTTTCACTCCTCCATGTTACCCACAATGAATGTGCAAAAAAGTCGGCAACATTTTTTTTTTTTATGTAGGGATGAGATCCCAAGCTCATTGGCCCGATTAGCAATAATGAACAGCATATGATGCACGTGAAGACGTAGACAATTATTTTGTGATCCGATCCTTCCGTGTCTCGTTATGGATTCGTCTAGATCGTTCGATCATTATTCATAGGAAGGATTTGTTAAATTATTAAACTGTTGGGAGAAGATGCAAGTTTTGTGAAGAAAAAAAATCAATGAAGCATGTTAGGTGTGCACATATATTATATTTGGATTCAGTTAGTCGTACCTAATTTGTATCTCTTATGTATCTAGTTTCTGAATATGAATGTATATCTTTCAATATCTTCTTCTGTTTTTATAATAGAAAAATAGGAAATATCAATAGGTCCTAGAAATAATATATTAGAGTGAGTTTGGTCCAGTTGACCAAGTCAACTGTCTGTTTGGTCCTTTTTTAAAATATATATTATTGTTTGGTCCTAAAAATAATGGTTTGGTCCTAGGGTGACGTCATGGATGATGTAATTGTCATCTTGTAGTGGTAGAAATACCCTTTTGGGTCCATTACATCATCCATCACGTCACCCTAGGCATATATACTCAGTTATCAAGAGAGATGAAATCATTTTCAGTTTTACTTTCTCTCTCATCTTTCTTTTCTTTTCCAGATCTACTTTTATCTCTCTTTTTTATTTTTATTTTCTGCTACATAGAAATGATGAAGATTTTCTAGGGTTTTAATTTGCAGAGATGAAACAAGAAACAAAAAACGATGTAAACAAGTTTTTCTTGAAGATTTCTAGGTTTTTAATCTACTGCTACTGTTGAAGTTCATCTTCGTCGCTGCTGAAGATGTAAACGAGCTTTCTTGAAGATTTTTGATCTGCTGCTGCATCTGTTTTAAGATGTTGAAGACGACAATGAATCCGATCTGTTTGATGAAGACGACGACGACTATGAATCCGATCTGTTTGATGAAGACGATGGAAGATGATGGAAGATGATGTTGCTGCTGGTGTTTGAAGACGATGATGTTGCTGCTGCTGTTGAAGAAGTCGAAGAAGATGAAGATGATGATGCTGTTCATTTTTACAAATGAACTCTGTTTTTTAAGTTTTTATCAGGAGTTCATTTCTGGAATGAACTCTGTTTTTTTAGTTTTTTATCAGGAGTTCATTTCTGGAATGAACTCTGTTTTTTTAGGTTTTTTATCAGGAGTTCATATCTGGAATGAACTCTGGTTTATATAGGTTTTTATCAGGAGTTCATTTCTGGAATGAACTCTGTTTTTAGGTTTTTATCAGGAGTTCATTTCTGGAATGAACTCTGGTTTATATAGGTTTTTATCAGGAGTTCATTTCTGGAATGAACTCTGTTTTTTTAGGTTTTTATCAGGAGTTCATTTCTGGAATGAACTCTGGTTTATATAGGTTTTTATCAGGAGTTCATTTCTGGAATGAACTCTGTTTTTTAGGTATTTATCAGGAGTTCATTTTGACGAATGAACTCCTGATAAAAGGTGATTTCTGAAAAATAAGTAGAAATTAACAGGAGTTCATTTTGACGAATGAACTGCTAAAAAAAATAAGTTGGAATTAACACGAAAGGGTACTTTGGTCCATTTAATATTTTTACATAATTATAGACCAAACAGTAAAGGCGTTTTCCCAAAGGACCAAACAAACATGGGACCACCTAAAAAAGGACCAAATGATTATTTTCCCTAAAAATATTGGTTTTTGCATGGAATAATTTAATGGGAGAGAAAACAACTTCATAAAAATAAAGAGATTACAAGTGAAACAACCCGTCTCCTCTCTAGTGCGTGGCAAACTTCAACAATTACATTCAGTGGACAATCATCTCATTAGACGCGCGAGAGTGAGAGTAATTGTTTCCTCGCTACTTAAAAATGAAACTGAGGATTGACCCGGGACTAGCTTATATATAACTCATACGCTCATACTTTTCCATTCATAACGAGGCTTGGCCTTTGGAGGGAACAGACATGATAGAAAGTACGTTGACAACAGATGACATCGAACTCACCGCTGCTTTCAAAACCTCTTGTGAACAACCTGGTTTCACCATCATCCTTACCTGCCGCACAAATACATATAGAAATATCTTTTATGGTTATTTCTAAAACAGATTGTAAGGTATGTCGGAATCTGGCACAGTGGAGCCTTCCCGTTTTATATGATTTGATGTCTTGATCGCAACGGAATTTCAAAGGTAGGAAAAAAAGAAGAAGATATGCATTACGAATGAATTTTACCATGTCAAGGTAATTCTGTAACTCCTTTACCCTTCCCATGTAATCCTGGTCTTCTACACACAAACTGATTGGCTTGATTTCTGAACCCGTTCCTTCAAACTGAATGGGTCCTGGATTTCGGTAGACATCATCCATCAAGAAACTTTCAGCTTCTTGAATCAGCATTCTGTTGATGTGATCAGTTGAGATGTTTTGGTAGTAGTAGTTGTAGCACAAGAAATTAAATATTAAATATGCTGAAGTTGATAATATATGCAAACTCAAGGAACGGAAATCGTATGAATCAAAAGGGTAAAGATAAATCTTACTTGTAAGGTTTTCCCCTCAAATCCACTGCAGCTGGATGAATTGATGGTTTGCCAATTGGTGAGACCCCGGGGCCGTGCAATCTCTTTACAGCCATCATTGCCTGTCAAAAAAAGAACTAGCCAGATATTGTAATCCATCCCTTATTCTTAAGTAGTGTCAGAAAGAAGCATTAGTATATAGCAAACCCACCGTAAATGGTGCACCACCACAACACCACCTAGAAACGGGATCCTTAAGGTTTGTAACAGTGGCCATATACCCATTAACTCCAGCATCAAGGAGATGATAAGAAACATGTCCAAGAACCTGAATGAGAATTACATTTCATTTTTCGTTTTGTTGACTAAACATTCTAAACTGGAAGCTTGCTTAATACTGATGCAAAAATAAATAAAACTTACATAGGCATAATCACAATCAAACTTGGATGGAAGTGAACCTCGAGCTTGATACCCGAAGAAATGGGAAATTGAACTAAATTTCTTTCCAGTGTATGTCCCATTTTGCTGCAAATCAAAAGGTGCATTTATGTCTCCGGGTTATGATCAACAGCACGATTATACTACTATAGAATAAATGGAGAACCTGTATAACTGATGGCGTAATGCACAACTCACGGTACTCACCGTTCGTTTGTTCATCTCTGTTTCCACTAGTTGAGCTAAAAGTTTCTCAGTTTCGATCTGTTAGGTACATAGAGAAAATAATCACTGAAGTGAAAACTAGTAATATGTAGTATTTTTCTATAGCTCGAATATTTATTACCTGTGATAACTGTGCGGAATCGTCCGATTCGGGAGAAAGAAGAAGCTGCATGAAGTAGATTGCCGTTTAAGAATAGCTAATACAAAAGAATTCCACAATCTACCGAAGATGGTGAAAAAAACAACACGTACCTGTACTTTGATATAAGGTGGCAAGAACTCAAACAATGCCGACGCCCAAGGTGACAATTGTGCTGAAATGCTATCAACTGGAACCCCTTTCTTATGTAGCGCGAGTATTTCCTAAGACGATTATATCACTCCCAATGGTGAGAAAAACACTATGAATAATCATTAAAACTATTTCTTAACGTAATAAATAAACTTGATGTAAAACTCACTTGCAAGAGAGTGTGCACTTCAGGTATACTTTCGATAAGTCCTTCAGGTAAGAGAATTACCCCATGATATTTATCTGAAATAACATAGGTTCAGCAGATGTCATGAGTATATATGGTGAAACAACAACCATGCTTGGAACTCATAAGGACAAGATAGACGTAACATGACCTTCTTCTGCCCTTGCTTGAACTGCGTCACAGATCCGTTTGGTGATATCGAAGAGAGTAAGGTTCGAAGCAGCAATTTCCTCACTGAGAATAACCTAAAATCCATTCTTAAGTCGTGATAATCTGTAAGATAATAAATGAACGAGCAATTCAATTTTTGTGTTGTGAAGGAAATTAAGAATAACTACGTGCCATATTCGGATGAGATTGGAGTGTGCATTCCAAAGCAACATGAGACGCTCTTCTTCCCATCAGTCTAATGAAATAGTAATACTGCATTGAAACGTAAACTGTGTTGTAAGATTTATTTGCTTTTACAAATAATTGTGATCATCAAACTAATGTATAGTCAAACCTTTTCTGCCGACAGTGCATCGGTGCACAGATTACTTATAAGTTGAGAGTTGACCTGAAAAGCTCAAGTAAAATGAAACATTAAGAACATCCTATGACTGGACACGTTACAAAGAGCGAGAGGTTTTGCAGCTTTTGCCACAGTATAAAATGAATAGGACTATAATTAAGTGAAAAAAAAAACTTTCAGTATTCGGGTAGTATTGAGTACCTTGCAAATTGAATCGAATCCGACATTTGCTTCCACAAACTGGTTTTTCAGATCACCATATAGCGTGACTGGAACACCAATAACCTACCAGCAAACGTACAATTTATTCCAATTGGTCTCCCATAAAAGTTACTAGACTCTTTTTTATAAATGAAAGTTTAAAACAATTTACAAGAAAATCTAGCATATAGCTTCGGAGCAAAAACTGGTACGTGAAAAGAAAAGGTAGATCTGAATATACGCGGCAATTGCTTACCTTTGTTAGGCATTTTGCACTGGCAAAGGTCTCGGCAAGTTGTGCTGCATCAGTATTGGATAGGACCCCTTTTTTCATAGAAAGATGGCAAATACATTAGAAAATCAGATTCAATGATCATTTAATACATAGAAAGATGGCAAATACATTAGAAAGTCATCAAGGAGGTACAGCTTACCGCCAATAATAACAAGCCCATCCAACTTTAACGCTTGGCATGCATCCAGTGCAGATTTTACTTGCTCTTTTGTTCTTATTTGATCCTTTGTTCTGCCCAGCATGTCATAACCACCTGCATACGTACACAAACAAAACATGAAGATTTTCAGATGCTATACAAGTTCTTATAAACCAAAAACAAACTTATTAGAGCCGGAGTGAACTGGAGATCGACTCACCTTGGTTACGGTAAGTTGAAACAATGTCCTCAGTGATTTCAATTGTCTTTTTCGAAAATAAGCCTTCAGTACCCCCTATAGGTAACATGACCAAAAACGACGGAATGGAATGTCAAAAACCGTACTTGAAAATGAAATACTTTAAATTCTAGAGATACTATCTTGCAGAGATAAGACGCACCGCAAAATCCAATCAAAGTACTTTTCGGATTGTGAGACTTGATAGCATCTCGAAGCCCACATATTACATTATGTCCTCCTGGAGATTGGCGTCCGCAAAACACAATGCCAACCCTAAATCACGTGTGTCCAGTTGATTAATGCACGATAACTTAAGCTTAGTTTCCATAACAACAAATTTGCATATACATACCTGATTGCTGGGAGATCCTTAATGACTTGGGCAGTAGTACCTTTAGAAGAATTATTAGAAATAGAATTGGATAAATGAATAAGTGGCTGCCCATACGTTAAAGGAAATGATCTCTGAATGGAAAGTGCGTCTGTAGGATCTGATACAGCAATAGCTTCACCAAACTCAACTTGAACATTGCTTCCCTAAATAAACACATATTGGCAGGAAAGAGGATACACAAATAATTAAGTACTTGTATATCGAATTCATGCTAGTCGGGATAAACAATGGAGAAGCACCATATGTGTACCTGAAGACAGGGAGGAAGTTCTGGGACATAGAGACTGCGATGTTTCTGTATTCCTGATAATTCCATGACTACCCCAAAATCCATTTTCTAGCTCTTCATGCAAATAATCGAATTGAATATGTAAATCAATACATTTTCGTTTTTGTATCGGCTTTGATCAATTAGTAAAAATTGCCGGAGTAATTTTCTCATCTAGTTTACCTAGTATTATGGGACAGTCAAACAAATTTACCCGTCAAAAGTGGGACATCAAAGAATAATGTAATAAGTGTTGGATTGGCACAGAGATCGGGCAGAGAGTGAAAACACATGAAGAACACAGAGACTACATTGATAAAAACCTCATCATATTACAATTCACATACACAACTCATTGTCTTAAAGGGAAAAATATCATTTGGTCTTTTTTAGGTGGTCCAAGTCAGTTTGGTCCTTTCAGAAATCACTTTTTCCATTTGGTCCATAATTATTTAAAAATATTAAATGGACCAAAGTACCCTTCCGTGTTAATTGCTGCTTATTTTTTGTAGCAGTTCATTCTGTCTGATGAACCCCGGAGTTCATTCCTTCAAATGAACTCCTAATAAAACTAACTAAATTTCCTACTTATTTTTTGTGCGGAGTTCATCATGTCTGATAAACTCCGGAGTTCATTCCTTCAAATGAACACCTAGTAATTCACACACGAGTTCATCTTCAACACGAGTTTCATTCTTTACATGAACACCTACTAAAAAACAGAATTCATCTTCAACACAAGTTCATTCTTTACATGAACACCTAGTAATTCAAAATCTAAAAACGGAGTTCATTCTTTACATGAACCCAAATCTCTTTTAGCAGCAGAGAAAGAAGAAACCACTAGTACAAAAATCAACTTTGGTGACATTTCATAACCGTCATGGTACTCATACCATGACGGTTTACGTGAAATCTATAAGCGTCACCAAAGCCGGTGTCACCGTAGGGGTCATTTTATAATTACGGTCCCGAACTGTCACATAACCGTCATATAATATCTCCAAAAAGTGTTATATAGTATTCAAAAATGTCACGGTATCAAATATCAGAGACGGTATTTGATCAAAACCGTCATGTTCATCGTTTCCGGTGACAGTTTCGATGTTGACGGATTAATCCAAAAATGTCACAATTTCAGAGTTATACGGTGACGAATTTTGAGGTAAACTGATACTGTAATGTACTTAGTTGTAGATTGAAGGTTATTGTTTAATGCTTTATGCATCACTTGTGAACTATATATATATAAATTAAAAGCAAACAAAACAATGCAGTCACAAACAATTTATTCATCATCAAATTAACTTTCTATTGATTCACAGTCGTAATTTACATTTCATTTATAACAACAAACAGATCTAAAAGTAACTATTTAGTCCCGACTTCTGTTCAGATCTTTATCACTTTATATACCAGTAGAAATTCATAAATTGATCTCCATTTGAACCTGCTGGATCCCGTAAATCGATTCCAGTTAATAACGGCATCGATAAAGCCGAGTTTCAAATCTGTACAAAAGAAAAACTCATGTTAAATTGATCGAGAGTAAATAAAATAAATATACAATTACGAACGCAACCCTTATTCAATTTTGGAATATACTAAAATTAAATCGGGGGAAGAATCGAAGAGATTTGGCAATTGTTTCGAAGAATTTTCATGAACTGGGGTTATCATCTGCAGCTTTATCTAACATCTCAGTCAATCAAAATCCGAAAAATAAAGAAAGAAGGATATAGAATGCGGTACCCAAAGTAAACACCGAGAGCACATGGCAGAATGAAACTAAGCAGCAGGTAGTATGGAAAGACAGATGAGAAGAAAAGAATCTAAGGAAGGCGGTGAATATTGGGGATGGTGGAGAAGAGAGAATATATAAGGAGGCAGTGAATAATGGGATGGTGGAGATTGTATTTTTTTAGGTTTTACATCTAAACCCTTGGATTAAAAAAAATGCGAATCAATTTTAACCATTGGACATCGGTTTTGATAAGCAAATCAAACTTTGTACGGAAAATAACCTGTCCAAGTCCAGGCCCAACTGACGTTATAAGAATGACCCACACCTTTCTATACGACGATGACGTTTTATGAGTCATTGTCACCAAAACCATCATTATTATAACAGCTATCACAAACCGTCATCATATTTACGAGCTACTGTAACGGTGTGTCACCAAACCGTCATTGTGATTAATGAACTCATACAACCGTCACTATATATCATGTATACGTGACAGTCATAAATGACACTGTCTGATAGGTCTATCGTGACAGTTACTAGCTTTAACCGTCAAATAAAGTCTTTAGTGTGACAGTTAAGTCAAACCGTCATGATTGTAACAATAATTAATGACGGTTGGCCCTGAGAACTATCATCTATACTTGATCAGCAATGTATTGTGACGCTTTGTGCCAAAACCGCCATCGTATAAATTACCAAACCGTCACTAAAGCCCATATTTGGCCTAGTGAACAGAGTTCATTCCAGAAATGAACTTCGTCACAAACCAAAGTTCATTCCAGAAATGAACTCCGTCATCTTCATCAAAAATCTTCATCACAAACCAGAGTTCATTCCAGAAATGAACTCCGTCATCTTCATCTTCTTCATCAGCAGCAGCAACTCATCTTCGTCATCTTCATCGTCACCATCATCAGCAGCAACAACAGACGAAAAAACATCAAAAATCTTCATCACAAACAGAGTTCATTCCAGAAATGAACTCCGTCATCTTCATCTTCTTCATCAGCAGCAACAACTCATCTTCATCATCTTCATCGTCTCCATCATTAGCAGCAACAAAAGAAGAAGAAAACATCAAAAATCTTCATCACAAACAGAGTTCATTCCAGAAATGAACTCCGTCATCTTCATCTTCTTTATCAGCAATAGCAACTCATCTTCACCATCTTCATTGTCTCCATCATCAGTAGCAACAACAGACGAAAAAAAATCAAAATTTTCATCACAAACCAGAGTTCATTCCATAAGTGAACTCCGTCATCTTCATCTTCTTCATCAGCAGAACAACTTATCTTCATCGTCTCCATCATCAGCAGCAACAACATCCGAAAAAACATCAAAATCTTCATCACAAACCAGAGTTCATTCCAGAAATGAACTCCGTCATCTTCATCTTCTTTTGTAGATCCGAAACTTACCCAAGCATGTGAAGATGATAAAGGTTCATCATCATCATAAATAGTAGCAGAATCTTCAACCTCACCTCCTTCATCATCAAAACAATAGCAAATTTCAAAAAAACCCAGCAAAACTTCATCGTATTCATCATCATCATCATCGTTCATCTTCTTCATCACTAGCAGAGAAAAATATAGAGAGAAGAGAGAATCGTTCATCATCATCTTCATCTTCTTCAACACTAGCAGGGAAAAAAATGGAAAAATGAAAGAAAATAGATCTCAAAACAAGAAGAGAGAGAAAGTAAATCTGAAAATAAGATAATTTCTAGGGTTTTTTTCTATATATGTGGTCCCAAAAGGATATTTATGTCACCACACAATGACAATTACATCATCCATGATGTCATCGTAGGATCAAACCATAATTTCTAGGACCAAACTATAGAATATATTTTGAAAAAGGACCAAACAGACAGTTGACTTGGTCAACTAGACCAAACTCTCTCTAATATACTATTTCTAGGACCTAATGGTATTTCCTACATTTTTTTATGCATCACATCATATTTCCTTTTTATACGGTGAAATGAATTATCCAATTCCAATTTTTTTATTGTTCTCGAGTTTGGTAGGCACTAGTTGCAGCCTAGTGGTTATAAAATTTTGAAGAATGTAAAATTGATTGAATATATATTTCGAGTATTGCGGTCGAATTTGATTATACTGATGATCCAAATATGGAGTGTAGCCAGAACACAGATGATATATCGGTAGAGGTAAAGAAGAAAATGAATGATTTAGAGACGTAGTAGTAGGTTTTTCTTTTTATTATTCTCCTTAAACAAGTTATATATTTTCAGTTATTTATTTTATTTTATTTTTTTTGAGAAAAATATTTTCAGTTATGTAACCACGGTTTATAAAGGATTTTCGTTATTTATTATGCATCAAGAGTACAGGAACTTAACTTAAGTCTTTTGCAAGATCCATTAGCTCTGATCCGCGACTTTATTTATATTATGTCTTGAGATAAAATAGAGGCAGATGTCGTGTCGACCTTAAGTGATTGTGGCTCTTATTTAGTATATATATATATACCTCAATGATTGTCTTGTAGCAGTGTAGGTCACGTGCCTAAAGGACAGATTAGGGCTGTTTCTTCACTGCAGCTGGCTCCGCTGCTGACCCAGAATCACCATGTTTGGATTAGGAAACCTGAATTGGCAACCAAGGAAACATTATAACTAGTAGTGCTGGTTCCACTAGCCTCAAATTCGCGGGAAGCTGCAACACCACCTAGGATAATGAAACTCTTAGGACAGGAAGTACTACCCACAAAAAGCATCGTTACGATCATGACCAGAAATAACACCTTCTTATCACTCTCCATGGTAGTACACTTATGTTTCTCTTTCTTTAACTAATCTGGCTCGCTCACACTGTCTCTTCTCTTGTGTTCACCACTCCATTTTATGGTGTGAACTTGTGAGGGCGTAATGGTAAATGAGATGTAAATACGTTTAATAAACATGGCGAGACGATAATTCGTATCCACATAGTGGTAATGAAATTAAGAAGATTGGAAAATTGATTGAATATATTATTGCGGTCGAATTTGGTTTAATGATAATCAAGATATCGAGTGTTTTCCGGTATTCTGGAATGTATAAAGAGAGAGCCAGAACACAGACGATATATATGGGTAGAGTTGAGAAGGAAATGAATGATTTAGAGATGTAATAGTAGGTTTTTATTTTTATTATTCTCCTTAAACAAGTTACATACTTTCACTTATTTACTTATTTTGCATCAAAAGTACAAGAACTTAATTTAAGATTTTTGGAAGATCCATTTAGCTCCCTTCCGTGATTTTATTTATTTTATATATATGTCTTGCCGTCTTGAGAGAGAATAGGGGAAGATTACCATAGGTGATTGTGTCGCTTATTTAGTATATATATATCAAACATTGTCTTGTAGCATTGTAGGTCATGTGCCCAAAGGACAGACTCTAAGGCTGCTTTTTCACTGCAGCTGGCTCCGATGCTGACCGAGAATCACCATGTTTGGATTCCGAAACCTGAATTGGCAACCAAGGAAAACCGTACCTACCTCCATAAATTGGTAGAACGTTGGATGGTGTGGATACAGATGTAGGTGGTGGTAGTTCCGCTGGGACAATTGTAGATGGTGCGGGTGCAGACATTGGTGGTGGTAGTTCTTGCGACGACGTATTATCACCATTTACAACATTGTCGGGGCCATTATCATGTATGGTTCCTCTAGCGCCGTTGATCACGTTATAACTAGTAGCGCCACCTAGGCTGATTAAACTAGCGCCACCTAGGCTGATTAAACTCTTAGGATAGTAAGTACTACTATCCACAAAAAGCATTGTCATGATCATGAGAAGGAAAAACATCTTTTTATCACTCTCCATGGTAGACTTAAATATATTACTCTTTCTCTAACTATATATAATCAAGCTAGCTCACTCTGTCTCTTGTTTTCACTGAACCTTCCATTTTATAGTGTGAACCTGTGAGGGCGTTATGGTAAAGGGAATGTAAATCTATATATTTAATAACCATCTAATAATTGAACTACTTTTGTCTTATTCATGCAATTAACAAAAATGCGAAATAAAATTGAGGCATTGTATTTGTTTTTGAAGGATTGAAGGCATTGTATATTTGTATCTATTCATTATATAGCATGTTTCCTTAATGCGGTGGGATGATAATATATAGTCACCAAACTGATTGATGCAGAGTTCTTGTGTATATAGATTTTGATATCTGCTATATTAATCCATTTGAAAATGGTCACTCACCAACTTAATCAATTGACTAATGAAAGAGCAATTATTGGGCCGACCCACCGGAGGGCCCGAAGGGAGGGAGTCCCTTTTATTGACCACCTTTCTGTAAAATGAAACCTCACATAAATTTGCAATTTGATAAAAAAGATTTTGATAGTGTGCACTTGATAATACCAAAATATCCCTCCCTTTTAGTCCAATTACTATAACTCATATTTCTTTAGGGGTATAATTGACAACCAAACTTTAATATAACATATCTGAAAATCCGTGCCTTGGAATTTTGCAAATTTTATTTCGTTGGAAAGGTTTTAAAAAAATCTACGCAATGAGTACAAACAACAATATCAAATTTAGAGTTTTTACGAAAAATTCGGAGATGTTTGTCATTTTAGTCACAATTTTAGAAAACTAAATATATATATCCATTATGCAAACCACCACAAAGGATACATAATACTTTATGTAGCCATATTTTGGTTTATGCATCAACTAATTTTCTGTTGTAACTAATAAAACGATATACTTTGGGATCAATTTTGGGGCTATAGAATACTCCTGATTTGTTAAGGTTGATAAGTTGACCTGAGGTTTCTCCAAAGTCATGAAGGAGTTTTTGTAGATTGCTACTAGCTTGGGTAGTCGCCTCACAAAAGATAAGACAATCGTCGGAAAATAAAAGGTGGCTAACAGAAGATAAATACCTAGGATCCCCATTATTCACCAATAGATCGAAAATAAAAAGCTTTGAACCAATAGTTAAAAATATGAAAAACAGACTCCTTAGTTGGAAAAGGAAAAACCCATCAACTGCGGGTAAAACAATTTTAATTAAACATGTTACTTCTTCTATGAGCATATACCAAATGAATTGTTTTAGACTTCCTAAAAAACTTGTAAGGAAATAAATAAACTGCAAAGAGACTTTTGGTGGGGAAAAGATATAGAAGAACCAAAAGGAGTCTATCTAAAAGCTTGGGACTGCTTTAGTAAACCAATAGAAAACGGAGGCCTCGGTCTTAAAAACATAGAACATTTCAACACTGTTATGATTGCAAGAATGGGGTGGAGGCTAAAGGAAAATCCAAATACTCTTATGGGAACAATCCTAAAAGCCAAATACTACCCCGACAAAGACCCGAAACCTAAACAAACAGATAGCGGGATATGGAAAGGAATAAAGAGTGGTATTAGTCAAATACAAAATAATTGCTTTTGGAAGTTAGGAAAAGGAGATAAGATTAACATATGGAAAGAACACTGGATACCTGAAGAAAAAAAACCCAATTCTGGAACCTAATCAAGGAACCAATAACATAAACCATGTGAGGGATTTGATAACTCAAAATAACACTTGGGACGATCACAAACTACACTCTTGCTTTGATACAGATACAATAACCAAAATACAACAAATACCCATTCCAGCTGATAACAGGGAGGAAAAAACAATATGGAATCTAAATAACAATGGAAAATTTAGTGTCAAATCCCTATATAAAAGACTAAACAATCACCAACCTGGAGATAGAAAATGGGCGAATATATGGAATATGAAAGTCTCTCCATCTATAAAAATATTCATGTGGAAGGTGGCTCATGCAATTCTTCCAAACAGTATGAGAACGGCTGCAATTTTACCAAATATTAACACAATTTGCAGGCTTTTAAATGGGCACAATGAAACACTTACCCATATGTTTATTGATTGTAATTTTGCCTCCCAAGTATGGAACCACTTAAATTTCAATATGAATTATGTTAGAGGAAATACTACAGATTGCCATGAATGGATAAACCAATGGTTTATAACAACAGAAAAGGATGGCGCTGAGATGAGTTGGGCGGAATTATGCAGCACCATTATCTGGCACATCTGGAAAGCCAGATGCAATAAAGTTCTGGGAAAAAAAGAATAAAACAGTTTGACGACAGCAACAACCATAGTGAAATACATCAATGCTACTATGAATGTTAGGAATAAAAATTATAATCTCACTCAAAATCTGTACTATAACCCCATCCAGGACCAAAACCTACACATTACAAAATTAAACACTTGGCATTATCCAGGGTTTATAAGATACAGGATAAGTATAGCAACATCCATGCTCACTGATACTTGTGACTCTGCAATAGCTCTAACACTCATTGATGATGCAGGAAACTGCAAAGAAGCAAGAGGGGAATCTTCGGGTTGGAATTCTAAAGAATTGCTTGAACTAAATGGAAAGGAAGCAGCCTTTCAGTGGGAAACAGAGTTGAACGGCCACAACATTGAGTTCCAATGTGATTCAGAGTCTATCTTGCTTCTGGTAATCGGAATGTATGCCAAAGCCAAATTAGAGAGATTCAACAACAGCACTTTATTTGGAAGTCCAAACAAAAAGCTTATAAATTTTAAAGCCATGTCTTTCATTTTAGTTAGTAGACAACTAAATGCTCTTGTAGCAAACATTTCAGTTTATTGTAATAAGTCGATTACCGTAGGTAGATGGAAGAATGAACAACTAATCCAACTGATTACTCATCTCGACAGAGGAAATGATATTATAAGCGAATTGTACAAGTACCATACTTCTGGTTAAGAAGTCTTGGTTCATTTGAATTTTCTTATATAAAAAAAAAAAACGATATATTCACTCCGTTTCAAGAAAAATGATACTTTCACTTTAGGCACAATTCTCGATAATTGAATGCATAGTCATTAAGCAAACCATCACAAAGGATGCATAACACATTATGGAACCATACTTTGGTTTATGCATCGACTAATTTTCTGTTTTAAGAAAAGTGATCATAGAATTGATTAATGCTGATTAAGTTTTTTCTTTGGTTTATCTTTCTATTGTGATCATTGAAGATACATCATCTTCTAACTAATCCATCAATGGTAATAGTAATACTCTTTGTTAGAAACAAAAGGGATTGCTGATGGTATAGTTAAGTGACAAGTCAACATATTGTTGAAATGCAAAAACGTGTTGAAACTGAACTTTCGATTGACGTTCATTTTACATGTAGTTGGAGATAGTAATTGTGTCATGGTTGTACTTGTAAATCTACTGACGTATGAAGCTCCCTACGTCCCTGGTTGTAACTCATAATTAGTTTCTTGCATGGAAAAATTGGGAATATGTCTCATTTACACTAATTCGTTTGGAGATCTATCTCATAACGGAATATATTAATGAATCTATCCTAGAAAGAGAATCATAATGCAAAAAAAATTGTATGGGATTCTCAAATTTTGTGAATAGCTATTCTAGGGCTTGTTCCATAAAATGGAAAAGCATTTCAATGGGGCTTGTACTTGCTATTCATTAATCAAAAAAATTTATTTACCGATCAAAAACGTTTTTTTTTAAAGAAAAATAAATTATAATGCCAGCAAAAATCTCCATGCATCAAACTCTTGATCATAAGAGTCACTCGATGTACTCCAAGGTTTTCTAAGTGTGGAACGAAGCGTGACTTGTCTTTTATTTTTGCAAATCGAATCGTATATTAAAGTGCAAAGTGGAGATTCATGGAGAAATATAAGTTGACTTAGATAGAAGAGGTGGGGTGTAAGTGACATTTCTGTTGTGTAAGTGGATTTATATAAAACAGATAAAGTACTTAATAATATAAAAAAAGGACCTTGGAAAGTTGGTTAGACACCTATCATGTGCGTACAATTTGTCACGTACGAGTCGAAGCGCGACTCGGACGCTTTTAAAAACCATGATGTACTCTTCATCGAATCCACCTAGGTCCACTGACTATGTTGAGGCGGCCCTGTTTGTTGTGAATCTTGTGATTGCTCAAACTTAAGGGTATTTGATTTTTTTTATTGAAACATATAAAGGGTTAGGGAGAGTTCTGTATACCAAATCCTAAAATTTGGAGCTCTGCGAATCGGGCGACACTGAGTTAACTTTGTCTTTCAATTTTTCATCATGATTTCATCTTCACCCTCTTAATCATCACATTTGATACATCCCGTTTTCCTTTTTACTCTCTGTCTTTTCCTTCTTTTTGGTTTGAATGTCCTAAACTATATGTTTTTCTGCATTTTATTCTCCATTTCTTTTTTATTTATTTTTTAAATTTTCTATTTTAATGAGTCGCTAATTTAACCTGTGTTTTTCTAAGATGTGTTTGCAGGTTGTGCTCTCTTTAATGGGGTTTGCTACTTGTATCGTTGTGTTCATGGCGTTTGCTGAGCTTGTCAAATTTAATCATTTGATTTCATGGTTCATATATGATGTTGTTACTGGATATTGGTGGAAGAAGTTTCGAATCCGATTCAACTCAGTTACCACAACTAGTTGTAAAGCCCGCCTAACCCTGATTTCAAAAAAAACAAACATCACAATAACTATGTCAACCGTAAGTTACGGTACCTCCTTATTTTAAGCCTTCTCATCTCCAGCTATACTTTCCTTAGATATACCAAGTCAATATCTACTATCTTTACTACGTATAATCAGGAAAAAAGTAATAAATTTGCTATATCAAAAATAAAAAACCCTAGTGCCTGTATACTCATTGAGAACACCTCATATTTGGTTAGTTACAAATCCTGGAAACCTAACTCTGATAGGTATCGTAAAATGGGTGAAGAAAGATCTACACAAGTTGGTGATCTAGTTAACAGGTTCAAACAAGCTACTCTAGATCTTGGAGACACTAATGATATTGTCATCTTTCAACAAGAGAATACAAATTAGAAGGATGGAGAAGAAACAAAATGGGAAGCTTGTGCTATCGGCAAAGTTATTATTGAGAGGAGAATGAGTTATGATCTGGTTGAGAAATACATTCAGTTCGCCTGGCCTTTCATGTCTGTAGAGGATCTTAGAATTGTTGAAATAGATCCAAATACCTTCATATTCAAGTTCCACAAATGGGATCTGCTTAACAAAGTTATTGATGAACGTCCTTGAAGTATCAACAAGAATCTCTTGGTAGTCCATGATTATATTCCAGAACTGGTTTACACGGAAAAGAAATGGGGATTTCAACAATTTCGGATTCAGTTAAAGTTTCTCTTACCTGAACACATGAATGTTGCAGTAGTAACAAAAATTGGTGAACTGATGGGTGAAGTGGTAGCCATTGAACCAAAGGATGCGGTGCCTGTTGGAAGTGTTCCTGTTAAAGTCTGTGTCAATATTGATCTAACTAATCAACTATGAAGAGGTGTTAAATCCATTACAAATGCTGGGTTATCTCGTTGGATTAAATATTTTTATGAACGTCAGCCAAGTTGTATATGCATTGATTGCTATATCATTAAACACTGCAAAGAAGCCTGCAAAGAAGATGCTAATTTTTTTGCCAAGGCTCATGAAAAGCCTTATTTTTTCGGCAAAATCAGCAATCTAAGGAAGACTATTTCATCAATTACCAACACTGCTGTTCCGGTTTCTAGGAAAAGTCAAAAGAACTTTTCCAAAAACACCATCTTTGTCCCTCCAAAAGATGGTGTTCCTATCAATATGGAATTCCTTCTCAACAACAATGAGGTTAACAATGTTGAAGATATTACGCTAGGAAAAAGGCATAGGACCTCCAG
>JAJJMB010006498.1:48615-60498 GCA_023531105.1 Papaver atlanticum | reverse complement strand
GAAAGATGTGTTATGGAAGTATGCCTGGAACCACAGTAGTGAGTGTTAAGAAATTTATACATCTTAACACTAAGAGGAAGGATGTATTGAGGCAGTATGCCTGGCAACACAGTAGTGAGTGTTGTGGAATTTGCACGTCTCAACACTAAGAGGAAAGATGTGTTGAGGCAGTATGCCTGGAACCACAGTAGTGAGTGTTGAGGAATTTATACAAATCAACACTAAAAGGAAAGATGTGTTGAGGCAGTAAGCCTGACAACACAGTAATGAGTGTTGAGGAATTTGCACGTCTCAACACTAAGAAGAAGGATGTCTTGAGGCAGTATGCCTGGCCACACAGTAGTGAGTGTAAAGAAATTTATACGTCTCAACATTAAGAGGAGGGATGTGTTGAAGCAGTAGGCTTGACAACACAGTAGTTAGTGTTGAGGAATTTGCACGTCTCTACACTAAGAGGAGGGATTTGTTGAGGTAGTAAGCACAGTAGTTAGTGTTGAGGAATTTGCACGTCTCAACACTAAGAGGAGGGATGTGTTGAGACAGTATGCCTTGCTACACAGTAGTGAGTGTTGAGGAATTTGCACAACTCAACACTAAGAGGAGGGATGTGTTAAGACAGTACGCCTGGCAACACAGTAGTGAGTGTGGAGGAATTTGCACGTCTCAACACTATAATGAGGGATATGTTGAGGCAGTATGCCTGACAACACAGTAGTGAGTGTTGAGGAATTTTCACGTCTCAACACTATGAGGAAGGATGTGTTAAGGATGTATACCTGGCAACACAGTAGTGAGTGTTAAGGAATTTACACGTCTCAACCCTATGAGGAAAGATGTGTTTAGGCAGTATACCTTGAACACAGTAGTGAGTGTTGAGGAATTTTCACGTCTCAACACTAAGAGGAGGGATGTGTTGAGGAAGTATGCCTGGCAACACAGTAGTGAGTGGTTAGTAATTTATACGTCTCAACACTAAGAGGATGGATGTGTTGAGGCAGTATGCTGGCAACACAGTAGTGAGTGTTGAGGAATTTGCACGTCTCAACACTAAGAGGAATTATGTGTTAAGGAAGTATGCCTGGCAACACAATAATGAGTGTTGAGGAATTTATACGTCTCAACACTAAGAGGAAGGATGTGTTGAGGCAGTATGCCTGGAACCACAGTAGTGAGTGTTGAGGAATTTGTACGTTTCAACACTAAGAGGAAGGATGTGTTGAGGCAGTATGCCTTGCAACACAGTAGTGAGTGTTGAGGAATTTATACGTCTCAACACTAAGAGGATGGATGTGTTGAGGCAGTATGCTTGGAAACACAATAGTGAGTGTTTAGGAAATTGCACGTCTCAACACTATGAGGAGGGATGTGTTTAGGCATTATGCCTGACAACACAGTAGTGAATGTTGAGGAATTTGCACGTCTCAACACTAAGAGGAATGATGTGTTGAGACAGCATGCCTGGCAACACAGTAGTGAGTGTTGGGGAATTTTTACGTCTCAACACCAAGAGGAAGGATGTGTTGAGGAAGTATGCCTGACAACACAGTAGTGAGTGTTGAGGAAATTGCACGTCTCAATACTAAGAGGAAGGATGTGTTGGGGCAGTATGCCTGACAACACAGTAGTGAGTGTTGAGGAATTTGTACGTCTCAACACTAAGAGGAAGGATGTGTTTAGGCAGTATGCCTGGCAACACAGTAGTGAGTGTTGAGGAATTTGCACGTCTCTACAATAAGAGAAGGGATGTGTTTTGGCAGTAGGCCTGACAACACAGTAGTGAGTGTTAAGGAATTTGCACGTCTAAACAGAAAGAGGAGGGATGTGTTGAGGCAGTATGCTTGGAAACACAGTAGTGAGTGTTGAGGAATTTGCAAGTCTCAACACTAAGAGGACGGATGTGTTGGGGTCGTATGCCTGGCAACACAGTAATTAGTGTTGAGGAATTTTCACGTCTAACCACTAAGGGAAAGATGTGTTGAGGCTGTATGCCTGGCAACACAGTAGTGAGTGTTGAGGAATTTATACATCTCAACACTAAGAGGAAGGATGTTTAGAGGCAGTATGCCTGACAACACAGTAATGAGTGTTGAGGAATTTGCACGTCTCAACACTAAGAAAAAGGATGTCTTGAGGCAGTATGCCTGGAAACACAATAGTGAGTGTAAAGGAATTTATACGTCTACACATTAAGAGGAGGGATGTGTTCAGGCAGTAGGCCTGATAACATAGTAGTTAGTGGTGAGGAATTTGCACGTCCCTAAACTAAGAGGAGGGATTTGTTGAGGTAGTAGGCACAGTAGTGAGTGTTGAGGAATTTGCACGTCTTAATACTCAGAGGAGGGATATGTTGAGACAGTATGCCTGGAAACATAGTATTGAGTTTTGAAGAATTTGCACAACTCAACAATAAGAGGAGGGATGTGTTAAAACAGTACGTCTGGCAACACAGTAGTGAATGTGGAGGAATTTGCACGTCTCAACACTATGATGGGGGATATGTCGAGGCAGTATGCCTCACAACACAGTAGTGAATTTTGAGGAATTTTCACGTCTTAACACTATGAGAAAGGATGTGTTAAGGCAGTATACCTGGCAACACAGTAGTTAGTGTTAAGGAATTTACACGTCTCAACACTATGAGGAAGGATGTGTTTAGGCAGTATACCTGGAACACAGTAGTGAGTGTTGAGGAATTTTCACGTATCAACACTAAGAGGAATGATGTGTTGAGGCAGTATGCCTGGCAACACAGTAGTGAGTGTTGAGGAATTTTTACATCTCAACACTAAGAGGAAGGATGTGTTGAGGCAGTATGCCAGGAAACACAGTAGTTAGTGTTGAGGAATTTATACGTCTCAACACTAAGAGGAAAGATGTGTTAAGGAAGTATGCCCGGTAACACAGTAATGAGTGTTGAGGAATTTGTACGTCTCAACACTAAGAGGAGGGATGCGTTGAGGCAGTATGCCTGACAACACAGTAGTTAGTGTTGAGGAATTTGTACGTCTCAACACTAAGAGGAGGGATGTGTTGAGGCAGTATGCCTGACAACACAGTAGTGAGTATTGAGGAATTTGCACGTCTCAACACTATGAGGAAGGATGTGTTGAGGTAGTATGCCTTGCAACACAGTAGTGAGTGTTATGGAATTTGCATGTCTCAACACTAAGAGGAAAGATGTGTTAAGGCAGTATGCCTGGAACCACAGTAGTGAGTGTTGAAGAATTTATACGTCTCAACACTAAAAAGAAGGATGTGTTGAGGAAATATGCCTGACAACTCAGTAATGAGTGTTGAGGAATTTGCACGTTTCAACACTAAGAAGAAGGATGTCTTAAGGTAGTATGCCAGGAAACACAGTAGTGAGTGTTAAGGAATTTATACGTCTCAACACTAAGAGGAATGATGTATTGAGGCAGTATGCCAGGCAATACAGTAGTGAGTGTTGAGGAATTTATGCGTCTCAACACTAAGAGGAAGGATGTGTTGATGCAGTATGCCTGGAACCGCAGTAGTGAGTGTTTAGGAATTTGTACGTTTCAACACTAAGAGGAAGGATGTGTTGAGGTAGTATGCCTGGCAACACAGTAGTGAGTATTGAGGAATTTGCACGTTTACACACTAAGAGGAAGAATGTGTTGAGGCAGTATGCCTGGTAACACAGTAGTGAGTTTTGAGGAATTTGCACGTCTCAACACTATGAGGAAGGATGTGTTGAGGCAGTATACCTGGAACACAGTAGTGAGTGTTGAGGAATTTGTACGTCTCAACACCAAGAGGAAGGATGTGTTGAGGAAGTATGCCTGACAACACAGTAGTCAGTGTTGAGGAATTTTCACGTGTCAACACTAAGAGGAATGATGTATTGAGTAAGTAGGCCTTACAACACAGTAGTGAGTGTTGAGGAATTTTCACGTCTAAACACTAAGAGGAGGGATGTGTTGAGGCAGTATGCTTGGAAACACAGTAGTGAGTGTTGAGGAATTTGCAAGTCTCAACACTATAGGATAGATGTGTTGGGGCAGTAAGCCTGGCAACACAGTAGTGAGTGTTGAGGAATTTGCACGTCTCAACACTAAGGGAAAGATGTGTTGAGGCTGTATGTCTGGCAACACAGTAGGGTGTGTTGAGGAATTTATATATCTCAACACTAAGAGGAAGGATGTGTAGAGGCAGTATGCCTGACAACACAGTAATGAGTGTTGAGGAATTTGCACGTCTCAACACTAAGAAGAAGGATGTCTTGAGGCAGTATGCCTGGAAACACAGTAGTGAGTGTAAAGGAATTTATACGTCTCCACATTAAGAGGAGGGATGTGTTGAGGCAGTAGGCCTGACAGCACAGTAGTTAGTGTTTAGGAATTTGCACGTCCCTAAACTAAGAGGAGGGATTTGTTGAGGTAGTAGGCACAGTAGTGAGTGTTGAGGAATTGGCACGTCTCAACACTAAGAGGAGGGATATGTTGAGATAGTATGCATGGCAACATAGTATTGAGTGTTGAGTAATTTGCACAACTCAACAATAAGAGGAGGGATGTGTTAAAAAAGTACGTCTGGAAACACAGTAGTGAATGTGGAGGAATTTGCACGTCTCAACACTATGATGGGGGATATGTCGAGGCAGTATGCCTCACAACACAGTAGTGAGTGTTGAGGAATTTTCACGTATAAACACTATGAGGAAGGATGTGTTAAGGAAGTATACCTGGCAACACAGTAGTGAGTGTTAAGGAATTTACACGTCTCAACACTATGAGGAAGGATGTGTTTAGGCAGTATACCTGGAACACAGTAGTGAGTGTTGAGGAATTTTCACGTATCAACACTAAGAGGAATGATGTGTTGAGGCAGTATGCCTGGCAACACAGTAGTGAGTGTTGAGGAATTTGTACATCTCAACACCAAGAAGAAGGATGTGTTGAGGAAGTATGCCTGACAACACAGTAGTGAGTGTTGAGGAATTTTCACGTCTCAACACTAAGAGGAAGGATGTGTTGAGGCAGTATGCCTGGCAACACAGTAGTGAGTGTTGAGTAATTTATACGTCTAAACACTAAGAGGATGGATGTTTGAGGCAGTATGCATGGCAACACAGTAGTGATTGTTGAGGAATTTGCACGTTTCAACACTAAGAGGAATGATGTGTTAAGGAAGTATGCCCGGCAACACAGTAATGAGTGTTGAGGAATTTGTACGTCTCAACACTAAGAGGAGGGATGTGTTGAGGTAATATGCCTGACAACACAGTAGTGAGTGTTGAGGAATTTGCACGTCTCAACACTATGAGGAAGGATGTGTTTAGGCAGTATGCCTTGCAACACAGTAGTGAGTGTTGTGGAATTTGCATGTCTCAACACTAAGAGGAAAGATGTGTTAAGGCAGTATGCCTGGAACCACAGTAGTGAGTGTTTAAGAATTTATACGTCTCAACACTAAAAGGATGGATGTGTTAAGGCAATATGCCTGACAACCCAGTAATGAGTTTTGAGGAATTTGCACGTTTCAACACTAAGAAGAAGGATGTCTTGAGGCAATATTCCTGGAAACACAGTAGTAAGTGTGGAGGAATTTGCACGTCACAACACTATGAGGAAGGATGTGTTGAGGCAGTATACCTGGAAACACAGTAGGGAGGGTTGAAGAATTTGCACTTCTCAACGATAAGAGGAAGAATGTGTTGAGGCAGTATGCCAGGAAACACAGTAGTGAGTGTTGAGGAATTTGCACGTCTCAACACTAGTAGGAGGGATGTGTTGAGGCAGTAGGCCTGACAACACAGTAGTGAGTTTTTAGGAATTTTCCCGTCTCAACACTAAGAGGAGGGATGTGTTGAGGCAGTATGCCTGGCAATACAGTAGTGAGTGTAAAGGAATTTATACGTCTCCACATTAAGAGGAGGGATGTGTTGAGGCAGTAGGCCTGACAACACAGTAGTTAGTGTTGAGGAATTTGCACGTTTCTTCACTAAGAGGAGGGATTTGGTGAGGCAGTAGGCCAGATAACACAGTAGTGAGTGTTGAGGAATTTGCACGTCTCAACACTAAGAGGAGGGATGTGTTGAGACAGTATGCCTGGCAACACAGTAGTGAGTGTTGAGGAATTTGCACAACTCAGCACTAAGAGGAGGGATGTGTTAAGACAGTACGCTTGGCAACTCAGTAGTGAGTGTGGAGGAATTTGCACGTCATAACACTAAGAGGAAGGATGTGGTTAGGCAGTACGCTTTTGAACACAGTAGTGAGTGTTGAGGAATTTGGACGTCTCAACACAAAGAGGAAGGATATGTTGAGGCAGTATGCCTGGCAACACAGTAGTGAGTGTTGAGGAATTTGTACCTCTCTACACTAAGAGGAGGGATGTATTGAAGCAGTAGGCCTGAAAACACAGTAGTTAGTATAGAGGAATTTGCACGTCTGGACACTAAGAGGAGGGATTTGTTGAGGCAATATGCCTGGAAACACAGTAGTGAGTGTTGAGGAATTTGAATGTCTCAACACTAAGAGGAGGGATGTGTTGAGGCAGTATTCTTTGCAACACAGTAGTGAGTGTTGAGGAATTTGCACGTCTAACCACTATGAATAGAGATATGTTGAGGCAGTATGCCTGACAACACAGTAGTTAGTGGTGAGGAATTTGCACGTTTCTACACTAAGAGGAGGGATTTGGTGAGGCAGTAGGCCAGATAATACAGTAGTGAGTGTTGAGGAATTTGCACGTCTCAACACTAAGAGGAGGGATGTGTTGAGACAGTATGCCTGGCAACACAGTAGTGAGTGTGGAGGAATTTTGACGTGTCAACACTATGAGGAAGGATGTGTTGATGAAGTATGCCTGGCCACACAGTAGTGAGTGTTGAGGAATTTGAACGTCTCTACACTAAGAGGAGGGATGTGTTGAGGTAGTAGGTCTGAAAACACAATAGTGAGTGTTTAGTAATTTGCACGTCTAAACACTAAGAGGAGGGATGTGTTTAGGCAGTATGCCTGGAAACACAATAGTGAGTGTTTCGTAATTTGCACGTCTCAAAACTATGATGAGGGATGTGTTTAGGATGTATGCCTGACAACACAGTAGTGAGTGTTGGAGAATTTGCACGTCTCAACACTATGAGGAAGGATGTGTTGAGGCAGTATACCTGGAAATACAGTTGTGAGTGTTGAAGAATTTGCACGTCTAAACACTAAGAGGAAGAATGTGTTGAGGCAGTATGCCTTGCAACACAGTAGTGAGTGTTGAGGAATTTGTACGTCTCAACACAAAGAGGAAGGATGTGGTTAGGCAGTACGCTTTGCAACACAGTAGTGAGTGTTGTGGAATTTGCATGTCTCAACACTAAGTGGAGGGATGTGTTGAGGCAGTATGCCTGACAACACAGTAGTGAGTGTTGAGGAATTTTGACGTGTCAACACTATGAGGAAGGATGTGTTGATGAAGTATGCCTGGCCACACAGTAGTGAGTGTTGAGGAATTTGAACGTCTCTACACTAAGAGGAGGGATGTGTTGAGGTAGTAGGTCTGAAAACAAAGTAGTGAGTGTAGAGGAATTTGCACGTCTAAACACTAAGAGGAGGGATGTGTTTAGGCAGTATGCCTGGAAACACAATAGTGAGTGTTTAGTAATTTGCACGTCTCAACACTATGATGAAGGATGTGTTTAGGATGTATGCCTGACAACACAGTAGTGAGTGTTGAGGAATTTGCACGTCTCAACACTATGAGGAAGGATGTGTTGAGGCAGTATACCTGGAAACACAGTTTTGAGTGTTGAAGAATTTGCACGTCTCAACACTAAGAGGAAGAATGTGTTGAGGCAGTATGCCTGGCAACACAGTAGTGAGTGTTGAGGAATTTGTACGTCTCAACACAAAGAGGAAGGATGTGTTGAGGAAGAATGTCTGGAAACACAGTAGTGAGTGTTGAGGAATTTGCACGTCTCAATACTAGTAGGAGGGATGTGTTGAGGCAGTAGGCCTGACAACACAGCAGTTAGTGATTAGGAATTTTCACGTCTCAACACTAAGAGGAGGGATGTGTTGAGGCAGTATGCCTGGTAACACAGTAGTGAGTGTAAAGGAATTTATACGTCTCCACATTAAGAGGAGGGATGTGTTGAGGCAGTAGGCCTGACAACACAGTAGTTAGTGTTGAGGAATTTGCACGTCTCTACACTAAGAGGAGGGATTTGAGTAGGCAGTAGGTCTGACAACACAGTAGTGAGTGTTGAGGAATTTGCACGTCTCAACACTAAGAGGAGGGATTTGTTGAAACAATATGCCTTGCAACACAGTAGTGAGTGTTGAGGAATTTGCATAACTCAACACTAAGAGGAGGGATGTGTTAAGACAGTACGCCTGGAAACACAGTAGTGAGTGTTAAGGAATTTGCACGTCTCAACACTAATAGGAGGGATTTGTTGAGGCAATATGCATGGAAACATAGTAGTGAGTGTTGAGGAATTTTAATGTCTCAACATTAAGAGGACGGATGTGTTGAGGCAGTATTCCTTGCAACACAGTAGTGAGTGTTAAGGAATTTGCACGTCTCAACACTATGAGGAGGGATATATTGAGGCAGTATGCCTGACAACACAGTAGTGAGTGTTGGGGAATTTTTACGTCTCAACACTATGAGGAGGGATGTGTTGAGGCAGTATACCTGGCAACACCGTAGTGAGTGTTGAGGAATTTACACGTCTCAACACTATGAAGAATAATGTGTTGAGGCAGTATACCTGGAACACAGTAGTGAGTGTAGAGGAATATTCACGTATCAATACTAAGAGGAATGATGTGTATAGGCAGTATTCCTGGCAACACATTAGTGAGTGTTGAGGAATTTGTACGTCTCAACACCAAGAGGAAGGATGTGTTGAGGAAGTATGCCTGACAACACAGTAGTGAGTGTTGAGGAATTTTCATGTCTCAACACTAAGAGGAAAGATGTGTTGAGGAAGTATGCCTTGCAACACAGTAGTGAGTGTTGAGGAATTTATACGTCTAAACACTAAGTGGATGGATGTGTTGAGGCAGTATGCCTGGCAACACAGTAGTGAGTGTTGAGGAATTTGCACGTCTCAACACTAAGAGGAATGATGTGTTGAGGAAGTATGCCTGGAAACACAGTAATGAGTGTTGAGGAATTTCTACGTCTCTACACTAAGAGGAGGGATGTGTTGAGGCAGTATGCCTAACAACACTGTAGTGAGTGTTGAGGAATTTGCACGTCTCAACACTAAGAGGAAGGATGTGTTAAGGCAGTATGCCTTACAACACAGTAATGAGTGTTGAAGAATTTGCACGTTTCAACACTAAGAAGAAGGATGTCTTGAGGCAGTATGCCTGGCAACACAGTAGTGAGTGTAAAGGAATTTATACGTCTCCACATTAAGAGGAGGGATGTGTTGAGGCAGTAGGCCTGACAACATAGTAGTTAGTGTTGAGGAAATTGCACGTCTCTACACTAAGAGGAGGGATTTGTTGAGGTAGTAGGCCTGACAACACAGTATTGAGTGTTGAGGAATTTGCACGTCTCTACACTAAGAGGAGGGATGTGTTGAGGCAGTATACCTGACAACACATTTGTGAGTGTTGAGGAATTTGCACGTCTCAACATTATGAGGAAGGATTTGTTGAGGCAGAATAATTGGAAACACAGTTGTGAGTGTTGAAGAATTTGCACGTCTCAACACTAGGAGGAAGAATGTGTTGATGCAGTATGCCTGGTAACACAGTAGTGAGTGTTGAGGAATTTGTACGACTCAACACAAAGAGCAAGTATGTGTTGAGGAAGAAAGCCTGGAAACACAGTAGTGAGTGTTGAGGAATTTGCACGTCTCAACACTATGAGGAGGGATATGTTGAGGCAGTATGCCTGGCAACACAGTAGTGAGTGTAAAGGAATTTATACGTTTCCACATTAAGAGGAGGGATGTGTTGAGGCAGTAGGCCTGACAACACAGTAGTTAGTGTTGAGGAATTTGCACGTCTCTACACTAAGAGGATGGATTTGTTGAGGCAGTAGGCCTAACAACACAGTAGTGAGTGTTGAGGAATTTGCACGACTCAACACTAAGAGGAGGGATTTGTTGAGACAGTATACCTTGCAACACAGTAGTGAGTGTTGAGGAATTTTCACAACTCAACACTAATAGGAGGGATTTGTTGAGAAAATATGCATGGAAACACAGTAGTGAGTGTTGAGGAATTTGAATGTCTCAACACTAAGAGGAGGGATGTGTTGAGGCAGTATTCCTTGCAACACAGTAGTGAGTGTTTAGGAATTTGCACGTCTCAACACTATGAGGAGGGTTATGTTGAGGCAGTATGCCTGACAACACAGTAGTGAGTGTTGAGAAATTTTCACGTCTCAACACTATGAGGAAGGATGTGTTGAGGCAGTATACCTGGAAACATAGTAGTGAGTGTTTAGGAATTTACACGTCTCAACACTATGAGGAAGGATGTGTTGAGGCAGTATACCAGGAACACAGTAGTGAGTGTTGATGAATTTTCACGTATCAACACTAAGAGGAATGATATGTATAGGCAGTATTCCTGGCAACACAGTAGTGAGTGTTGAGGAATTTGTACGTCTCAACACCAAGAGGAAGGATGTGTTGAGGAAGTATGCCTTACAACACAGTAGTGAGTGTTGAGGAATTTTCACGTCTCAACACTAAGTGGAAAGATTTGTGGAGGCAGTATGCCTGGAAACACAGTAGTGAGTCTTGAGGAATTTAAACGTCTCAACACTAAGAGGATGGATGTGTTGAGGCAGTATGCCTGGAAACACAGTAGTGAGTGTTGAGGAATTTGCACGTCTAAACACTAAGAGGAATGATGTGTTGAGGCAGTATGCCTAGCAACACAGTAATGAGTGTTGAGGAATTTGTACGTCTCAACACTAAGATGAGGGATGTGTTGAGGCAGTATGCCTGACAACACAGTAGTGAGCGTTGAGGAATTTGCACGTCTCAACACTAAGAGGAAGGATGTGTTAAGGCAGTATGCCTGACAACACAGTAATGAGTGTTGAAGAATTTTCACGTCTCAACACTAAAAAGAAGGATGTCTTTAGGCAATATGCCTGGAAACACAGTAGTGAGTGTAAAGGAATTTATACGTCTCCACATTAAGAGGAGGGATGCGTTGAGGCAGTAGGCCTGACAACATAGTAGTTAGTGTTGAGGAATTTGCACGTCTCTACACTAAGAGGAGGGATTTCTTTTGGTAGTAGGCCTTACAACACAGTAGTGAGTGTTGTGGAATTTTCACGTCTCAACACTAAGAGGAGGGATGTGTTGAGGAAGTATGCCTGGAAACACAGTAGTGAGTGTTTAGTAATTTGCATGTCTCAACACTATGAGTAGGGATGTGTTGAGGTAGTAAGCCTGACAACACAGTAGTGAGTGTTGAAGAATTTGCACGTCTCAACACTATGAGGAAGGATATGTTGAGGCAGTATACCTGGAAACACAGTAGCGATTGTTGAAGAATTTGCACGTCTCAACCCTAAGAGGAAGAATGTGTTGAGGCAGTATGCCTGGTAACACAGTAGTGAGTGTTGAGGAATTTGTACGTCTCAACACAAAGAGGAAGGATGTGTTGAGGAAGAATGCCTGGAAACACAGTAGTGAGTGTTGAGGAATTTGCACGTCTCAATACTAGTAGGAGGGATATGTTGAGGAAGTAGGCCTGACAACACAGTAGTGAGTGTTTAGGAATTTTCACGTCTCAACACTAAGAGGAGGGATGTGTTGAGGAAGAATTCCTGGCAACACAGTAGTGAGTGTAAAGGAATTTATACGTCTCCACATTAAGAGGAGGGATGTGTTGAGGCAGTAGGCCTGACAACACAGTAGTTAGTGTTGAGGAATTTGCACGT
>JAJJMB010006498.1:844-15419 GCA_023531105.1 Papaver atlanticum | reverse complement strand
ACTAAGATGAAGGATGTGTTGAGGCAGTATGCCTGGCAACACAGTAGTGAGTGTTGAGGAATTTTCACGTTTCAACACTAAGAGGAAGGATGTGTTTAGGCAGTATGCCTGGTAACACATTAATGAGTGTTGAGGAATTTGTACGTATCAACACTAAGAGGAGGGATGTGTTGAGGCAGTATGCCTTACAACACAGTAGTGAGTGTTGAGTAATTTGCACGTCTCAACACTAAGAGAAAGGATGTGTTGAGGCAGTATGCCTGGCAACACAGTAATGAGTGTTGAGGAATTTATACGTCTCAACACTAAGAAGAATGATGTGTAGAGGAAGTATTCCTTACAACACAATAGTGAGTGTTAAGGAATTTGCACGTCTCAACACTAAGAGGAAGGATGTGTTGAGGAAGTATGCCTGGCAACACTGTAGTGAGTGTTGAGGAATTTATACGTCTCAACACTAAGAAGAATGATGTGTTGAGGCAGTATTCCTTACAATACAGTAGTAAGTGTTGAGGAATTTACACGTCTCAACACTAAGAGGAAGGATTTCTTGAGGCAGTATGCCTGGCAACACGATATTAAGTGTTAAGGAATTTATACGTCTCCACACTAAGAGGAAGGATGTATTGAGGCAGTATGCAAGGCAACACAGTAGTGAGTGTTGAGGAATTTGCACGTCTCAACACTAAGAGGAGGGATGTGTTTAGGAAGTATACCTGGAACACAGTAGTGAGTGTTGAGGAATTTTCACTTATCAACACAAAGAGGAATGATGTGTTGAGGCAGTATGCCTGAGAACACATTAGTTAGTTTTGAGGAATTTGCACGTCTCCACACTATGAGGAGGGATGTGTTGATGCAGTATACCTGACAACAAAATAGTGAGTGTCGAGGAATTTTCACGTCTCCACATTATGAGGAAGGATTTGTTGAGGCAGTATACCTGGAACACAGTAGTGATGTTGAGGAATTTTCACGTTTCAACACTAAGAGGAAGGATGTGTTGAGGCAGCATGCCTGGTAACACATTAATGAGTGTTGAGGAATTTGTACGTCTCAACACTAAGAGGAGGGATGTGTTGAGGCAGTATGCCTTACAACATAGTAGTGAGTGTTGAGGAATTTTCACGTTTCAACACTAAGAGGAAGGATGTGTTGAGGCAGTATGCCTGGCAACACAGTAATGAGTGTTGAGGAATTTATACGTCTCAACACTAAGAAAAATGATGTGTAGAGGCAGTATTCCTTACAACACAATAGTGAGTGTTGAGGAATTTGCACGTCTCAACACTAAGAGGAAGGATGTGTTGAGGAAGTATGCCTGGCAACACAGTAGTGAGTGTTGAGGAATTTATACGTCTCAACACTAAGAAGAATGATGTGTTTAGGCAGTATTCCTTACAATACAGTAGTGAGTGTTGAGGAATTTGCACGTCTCAACACTAAGAGGAAGAATGTCTTGAGGCAGTATGCCTGGCAACACAGTAGTGAGTGTTAAGGAATTTATACGTCTCAACACTAAGAGGAAGGATGTATTGAGGCAGTATGCAAGGCAACACAGTAGTGAGTGTTGAGGAATTTGCACGTCTCAACACTAAGAGGAGGGATGTGTTGAGGCAGTATGCCTGACAACAAAATAGTGAGTGTCGAGGAATTTTCACGTCTCAACACTATGAGGAAGGATGTTTTGAGGCAGTATACCTGGAACACAGTAGTGAGTGTTGAGGAATTTGCACTTATCAACACAAAGAGGAATGATGTGGTGAGGCAGTATGCCTGAGAACACATTAGTTAGTATTGAGGAATTTTCACGTCTCAACACTAATAGGAAGGATGTGTTTAGGCAGTATGCCTGGAAACACAGTAATGGGTTTTGAGGAATTTGCACGTCTCAACACTAAAAGGAGGGATGTGTTGAGGCAGTATTCCTGACAACACAGTAGTGAGTGTATAGGAATTTGCACGTTTCAACACTAAAAGGAGGGATGTTTTCAGGCAGTAGGCCTGATAACATAGTAGTGAGTGTTGAGGAATTTGCACGTCTCAACACTAAGAGGAGGGATGTGTTGAAGCAATATTCCCGGCAATACAGTAGTGAGTGTTGAGGAATTTGCACGTCTAAATACTAAGAGGAGGGATGTGTTGAGGCAGTATGCCTGGCAACACAGTAGTGAGTGTTTAGGAATTTGCACGTCTCAACACTAAGAGGAAGTATGTGTTGAGGCAGTATACCTGGCAGCACAGTAGTGAGTGTTGAAGAAATTGCACGTCTCAACACTAAGAGGAAGAATGTGTTGAGGCAGTATGCGTAGCAATATAGTAGTGAGTATTGAGGAATTTGGACGTCTTAACAAAAAAAGGAAGGATGTGTAGAGGCAGTATCCCTGGAAACACAGTAGTGAGGATCAAAGAATTTTCACGTCTCAACACTAGTAGGAGGGATGTGTTGAGGCAGTAGGCCTGGTAACAAAGTAGTGAGTGTAAAGGAATTTATACGTGTCAACATTAAGAGGAGGGATGTGTTGAGGCAGTAGGCCTGACAACACAGTAGTGAGTGTTGAGGAATTTGCACGTCTCTACACTAAGAGGAGGGATGTTGTTAGACAGTATGCCTGGAAACACAGTAGTGAGTGTGTAGGAATTTGCACGACTCAACACTAAGAGGAGGGATGTGTTAAGACAGTACGCCTGGAAACACAGTAGTGAGTATGGAGGAATTTGCACGTCACAACACTAAGAGGAAGGATGTGTTGAGGACGTACGCCTTGCAACACAGTAGTGAGTATTGAGGAATTTGGACGTCTCAACACAAAGAGGAAGGATGTGTTAAGGCAGTATGCCTAGCAACACAGTAGTGAGTGTTGAGGTATTTGCATATCTCTACACTAAGAGGAGGGATATGTTGAGGCAATAGGAATGACAACACATTAGTGAGTGTTGAGGTATTTGCACGTCTCAACACTAAGAGGAGGGATTTGTTGAGGCAATATGCCTGGCAACACAGTAGTGAGTGTTGAGGAATTTGCATGTCTCAACACTAAGGGGAGGGATGTGTTGAGGAAGTATGCCTTGCAACACAGTAAGTAGTGTTGAGGAATTTGCACGTCTCAACACTATGAGGAGGGATATGTTGAGGCAGTATGCCTGACAAAATAGTAGTGAGTGTTGAGTAATTTTCACGTCTCAACATTATGAGAAAGGATGTGTTGAGGCAGTATACCTGGCAACACAGTAGTGAGTGTTTAGGAATTTACGCGTCTCAACACTAAGAGGAAGGATGTTTTTAGGCAGTATGCCTGGAAAAACAGTAGTGAGTGTTGAGGAATTTGTACGTCTCAACACGTAGATGAAGGATGTGTTGAGGCAGTATGCCTAGCAACACAGTAGTGAGTGTTGAGGAATTTGCACGTCTCAACACTATGAGGAAGGATGTGTTGAGGCAGTATACCTGGCAACACAGTAGTGAGTGTTGAGGAATTTACACGTCTCAACACTAAGAGGAAGGATGTTTTGAGGCAGTATGCCTGGAAAAACAGTAGTGAGTGTTGAGGAATTTGTACGTCTCACCACAAAGATGAAGGATGTTTTGAGGCAGTATGCCGGGAAACACAGTAGTGAGTGTTGAGGAATTTGCACGTCTCAACACTAAGAGGAGGGATGTGTTGAGGAAGTATGCCTTGCAACACAGTAGTGAGTATTGAGGAATTTGGACGTCTCAACACAAAGAGGAAGGATGTGTTAAGGCAGTATGCCTAGCAACACAGTAGTGAGTGTTGAGGTATTTGCATATCTCTACACTAAGAGGAGGGATATGTTGAGGCAATAGGCATGACAACACATTAGTGAGTGTTGAGGTATTTGCACGTCTCAACACTAAGAGGAGGGATTTGTTGAGGCAATATGCCTGGCAACACAGTAGTGAGTGTTGAGGAATTTGCATGTCTCAACACTAAGAGGAGGGATGTGTTGAGGAAGTATGCCTTGCAACACAGTAAGTAGTGTTGAGGAATTTGCACGTCTCAACACTATGAGGAGGGATATGTTGAGGCAGTATGCCTGACAAAATAGTAGTGAGTGTTAAGTAATTTTCACGTCTCAACATTATGAGAAAGGATGTGTTGAGGAAGTATACCTGGCAACACAGTAGTGAGTGTTTAGGAATTTACGCGTCTCAACACTAAGAGGAAGGATGTTTTTAGGCAGTATGCCTGGAAAAACAGTAGTGAGTGCTGAGGAATTTGTACGTCTCAACACGTAGATGAAGGATGTGTTGAGGCAGTATGCCTAGCAACACAGTAGTGAGTGTTGAGGAATTTGCACGTCTCAACACTATGAGGAAGGATGTGTTGAGGCAGTATACCTGGCAACACAGTAGTTAGTGTTGAGGAATTTACACGTCTCAACACTAAGAGGAAGGATGTTTTGAGGCAGTATGCCTGGAAAAACAGTAGTGAGTGTTGAGGAATTTGTACGTCTCACCACAAAGATGAAGGATGTTTTGAGGCAGTATGCCTGGAAACACAGTAGTGAGTGTTGAGGAATTTGCACGTCTCAACACTAAGAGGAGGGATGTGTTGAGGAAGTATGCCTTGCAACACAGTAGTGAGTGTTGTTGAATTTTCACATCTAAACACTAAGAGGAGGGATGTGTTGAGGCAGGATGCCTGACAACACAGTAGTGAGTGTTGAGGAATTTGCACGTCTCCACACTAAGAGGAGGGATGTGTTGAGGCAATATGCCTGGCAACACAATAGTGAGTGTTGATAAATTTGCTCGGCTCAACACTAAGAGGTGGGATGTGTTGAGGCAGTATGCCTGGCAACACAGTAGTGAGTGTTAAGGAATTTGCACGTCTCAACACTATGAGGAAGGATGTTTTTAGGCAGTATACCTTGCAACATTGTAGTGAGTGTTGTGGAATTCGTACGTCTTAACAAAAAGAGGAAGGATGTGTTTAGGAATTTGCACGTCTAAACAGTAAGAGGAGGGATGTGTTGAGACGGTAGGACTGACAACGCAGTAGTGAGTGTTGAGGAATTTGCACGTCTTAAAACTAAGAGGAGGGATGTATTGAGGAAGTATGCCTTGCAACACAGTAGTGAGTGTTGAGGAATTCATACGTCTCAACACTAAGAGGAGGGATATGTTCAGGAAGTATGCCTGGCAACACAGTAGTGAATGTTGATGAATTTGTACATCTCAACACTAAGAGGAGGGATGTGTTGAGGCAGTATGCCTTACAACATAGTAGTGAGTGTTGAGGAATTTGTACGTCTCAACATTAAAAGGAGGGATGTGTTGAGGCAATATGCCTGGCAACACAGTAGTGAGTATTGAGGAATTTGCACATCTCAACACAAAGAGGATGGATGTTTTGAGGCAGTATGCCTGGCAACACAGTAGTGTGTGTTGAGGAATTTGCACATATCAACACTATGAGGAGGGATGTGTTGAGGCAGTATGCCAAGCACCACAGTAGTGAGTGTTGATGAATTTGCATGTCTCAACACTAAGAGGAGGGATGTGTTGAGGAAGTATGCCTTTCAACACAGTAAGTAGTGTTGAGGAATTTGAAAGTCTCAACACTATGAGGAGGGATAAGTTGAGGCAGTATGCCTGACAAAACAGTAGTGAGTTTTGAGTAATTTACACGTCTCAACACTATGAGGAAGGATGTGTGTATGCAGTATACCTGGCAACACAATAGTGAATGTTGAGGAATTTAAACGTCTCAACACTAAGAGGAAGAATGTTTTGAGGCAATATACCTGGAAAAACAGTAGTTAGTGTTGTGGAATTTGTACGTCTCAACACAAAGATGAAGGATGTGTTGAGGCAGTATGCCTGACAACACAGTAATGAGTGTTGAGTAATTTTCACGTCTCAACACTAAGAGGAGGGATATGTTGAGGCAATATGCCTGGCCACACAATAATGAGTGTTGATAAATTTTCTCGGCTCAACACTAAGAGGTGGGATGTGGTTAGGCAGTATTCCTGGCAACATAGTAATGAGTGTTGAGGAATTTGCACGTCTCAACACTATGAGGAGGGATATGTTGAGGCAGTATGCCTGACAACATAGTAGTGAGTGTTAAGGAATTTGCACATCTCAACACTATGAGGAAGGATGTGTTTAGGCAGTATACCTGGCAACACAGTAGTGAGTGTTTTGGAATTTGTACTTCTCAACAAAAAGAGGAAGGATGTGTTGCGGTAGTATGCCTGGAACACAGTTGTGAGTGCTGAGGAATTTGCACGTCTAAACACTAAGAGGAGGGATATGTTGAGGATGTAGGCCTTACAACACAGTAGTGAGTGTTTAGGAATTTGCACGTCTCAATACTAAGAGGAGGGATGTGTTGAGGCAGTATGCCTGGCAACACAGTAAGTAGTGTTGAGGAAATCATACGTCTCAACACTAAGAGGAGGGATGTGTTCAGGCAGTATGCCTGGCAACACAGTAGTGAGTGTTGATGAATTTGTACGTCTCAACACTAAGAGGAGGGATGTGTTGAGGCAGTATGCCTTACAACATAGTAGTGAGTGTTGAGGAATTTGCACGTCTCAACACTAAGAGGAGGGATGTGTTGAGGCAATATGCCTGGCAACACAGTAGTGAGTATTGAGGAATTTGCACATCTCAACACTAAGAGGTGGGATGTGTTGTGGCAATATGCATGGCAACACAGTAGTGTGTGTTTAGGAATTTGCACGTCTCAACACTATGAGGAGGGATATGTTGAGGCAGTATGCCTGGCAACACAGTAGTGAGTGTTGAGGAATTTATACGTCACAACACTAAGAGGAAGGATATGTTGAGGCAGTATGCCTGGCAACACAGTAATGAGTGTTGAGGAATTTGTACATCTGAACACTAAGAGGAGGGATGTGTTGAGGCAGTATTCCTTGCAACACAGTAGTGAGTGTTAAGGAATTTATACGACTCAACACTAAGATTAGGGTTGTGTTTAGGCAGTATGCCTGGCAACACAGTAGTGAGTGTTGAGGAATTTGCACGACTCAACACTAAGAGGAGGGATGTGTTAAAATTGTACGCCTGGAAACACAGTAGTGAGTATGGAGGAATTTGCACGTCACAACACTAAGAGGAAGGATGTGTTGAGGCAGTACGCCTTGCAACACAGTAGTGAGTGTTGAGGAATTTGGACGTATCAACACAAAGAGGAAGGATGTGTTGAGGCAGTATGCCTGGTAACACAGTAGTGAGTGTTGAGGAATTTGCACGTCTCTACACTAAGGGGAGGGATATGTTAAGGAAGTAGGCATGAAAACACATTAGTGAGTGTTGAGGAATTTGCACGTCTCAACACTAAGAGAAGGGATTTGTTGCAGAAATATGCCTGGCAACACAGTAGTAAGTGTTGAGGAATTTGCATGTCTCAACACTAAGAGGAGGGATGTGTTGAGGCAGTATGCCTTGTAACACAGTAAGTAGTGTATAGGAATCTGCACATCTCAAAACTATGAGGAGGGATGTGTTAAGGAAGTATACCTGGCAACACAGTAGTGAGTGTTGAGGAATTTATACGTCTCAACACTAAGAGGAAGGATGATTTGAGGAATTATTCCTGGAAATACAGTAGTGAGTGTTGAGGAATTTGTACGTATCAACACAAAGATGAAGGATGTGTTGAGGCAGTATGCCTGGCAACACAGTAGTGAGTGTTGAGGAATTTGCACGTCTCAACACTAAGAGGAGGGATGTGTTGAGGCAGTAGGCCTGACAACACAGTAGTGAGTGTTAAGGAATTTGCACGTCTCAACACTAAGAGGAGGGATGTGTTGAGGCAGTATGCCTTGAAACACAGTAGTGAGTATAGAGGAATTTATACGTCTCAACACTAAGAGGAGGGATGTGTTGAGGCATTTTGCCTGGCAACACAATAGTGAGTGTTGAGGAATTTGCACGTATAAACACCAAGATGAGGGATGTGTTGAGGCAGTATGCCTGGAAACCAAGGATTGAGTGTTGAGGAATTTATACGTCGCAATACTAAGAGGAGGGATGTGTTGAGGCAGTATGCCTGGCAACACAATAGTGAGTGTTGAGGAATTTGCACGTCTCAACACTAAGACGAAGGATATGTTGAGGCAGTATGCCTGGAAACACAGTAGTGAGTGTTTAGGAATTTATACGTCTAAACACTAAGAGGAAGGATGTGTTGAGGAAGTATGCCTGGAACACAGTTGTGAGTGCTGAGGAATTTGCACGTCTAAACAGTAAGAGGAGGGATGTGTTGAGACGGTAGGACTGACAACACAGTAGTGAGTGTTGAGGAATTTGCACGTCTAAAAACTAAGAGGAGGGATGTATTGAAGAAGTATGCCTGGCAACACAGTAGTGAGTGTTGAGGAATTCATACGTCTCAACACTAAGAGGAGGGATGTGTTCAGGAAGTATGCCTGGCAACACAGTAGTGAGGGTTGATGAATTTGTACGTCTCAACACTAAGAGGAGGGATGTGTTGAGGCAGTATGCCTTACAACATAGTAGTGAGTGTTGAGGAATTTGTACGTCTCAACATTAAGAGGAGGGATGTGTTGAGGCAATATGCCTGGCAACACGGTAGTGAGTATTGAGGAATTTGCACATCTCAACACTAAGAGGTTGGATGTGTTGAGGCAGTATGCCTAGCAACACAGTAGTGTGTGTTGAGGAATTTGCACATTCCAACACTATGAGGAGGGATGTGTTGAGGCAGTATGCCTGGCACCACAGTAGTGAGTGTTGAGGAATTTATACGTCTCAACACTAAGAGGAGGGATGTGTTGAGGCAGTATGCCTGGCAACACAGTAATGAGTGTTGAGGAATTTGTACGTTTGAACACTAAGAGGAGTGATGTGTTGAGGCGGTATGCCTTGCAACACAGTAGTGAGTGTTAAGGAATTTATACGTCTCAACACTAAGAGGAGGGATGTTTTGAGGCAGTATGCCTGGCAACACAGTAGTGAGTGTTGAGGAATTTGCACGTCTAAACACTAAGAGGAGGGATGTGTTGAGGCAGTAAGCATGACAACATAGTAGTGTGTGTTTTGGAATTTGCACTTCTCAACACTATGAGGAAGGATGTGTTTAGGAAGTATACCTGGAAACACAGTAGTGAGTGTTGTGGAATTTGTACGTCTCAACAAAAAGAGGAAGGATGTGTTAAGGCAGTATGCCTGGAACACAGTTGTGAGTGCTGAGGAATTTCCACGTCTAAACACTAAGAGGAGGGATGTGTTGAGGAAGTAGGCCTGAAAACACAGTAGTGAGTGTTGAGGAATTTGCACGACTCAACACTAAGAGGAGGGATGTTTTAAGACAGTACGCCTGGAAACACAGTAGTGAGTATGGAGGAATATTCACGTCACAACACTAAGAGGAAGGATGTGTTTAGGACGTACGCCTTGCAACACAGTAGTGAGTGTTGAGGAATTTGGACGTCTTAACACAAAGAGGAATGATGTGTTGAGGCAGTATGCCTGGCAACACAGTAGTGAGTGTTGAGGAATTTGCACGTCTGTACACTAAGAGGAGGGATATGTTGAGGCAGTAGGCATGACAACACATTAGTGAGTGTTGAAGTATTTGCACGTCTCAACACTAAGAGGAGGGTTTTGTTGAGGCAATATGCCTGGCAATACAGTAGTGAGTGTCGATTAATTTGCATGTCTCAACACTAAGAGGAGGGATGTGTTGAGGAAGTATGCCTTGCAACACAGTAAGTAGTGTTGAGGAATTTGAAATCTCAACACTATGAGGAGGGATAAGGTGAGGCAGTATGCCTGACAAAACAGTAGTGAGTGTTGAGTAATTTACACGTCTCAACACTATGAGGAAGGATGTGTGTATGCAGTATACCTGGCAACACAATAGTGAATGTTGAGGAATTTAAACGTCTCAACACCAAGAGGAAGGATGTTTTGAGGCAGTATACCTGGAAAAGCAGTAGTGAGTGTTGTGGAATTTGTACGTCTCAACACAAAGATGAAGGATGTGTTGAGGCAGTATGCCTGACAACACAGTAGTGAGTGTTGAGTAATTTTCACGTCTCAACACTAAGAGGAGGGATGTGTTGAGGCAATATGCCTCGCAACACAATAGTGAGTGTTGATAAATTTTCTCGGCTCAACACTAAGAGGTGGGATGTGGTTAGGCAGTATGCCTAGCAACATAGTAATGAGTGTTGAGGAATTTGCACGTCTCAACACTATAAGGAGGGATGTGTTGAGGCAGTATGCCTGACAACATAGTAGTGAGTGTTGAGGAATTTGCACATCTCAACACTATGAGGAAGGATGTTTTTAGGCAGTATACCTGGCAACACAGTAGTGAGTGTTGTGGAATTTGTACTTCTCAACAAAAAGAGGAAGGATGTGTTGCGGAAGTATTCCTGGAACACAGTTGTGAGTGCTGAGGAATTTGCACGTCTAAACACTAAGAGGAGGGATGTGTTGAGGTAGTAGGCCTTACAACACAGTAGTGAGTGTTTAGGAATTTGCACGTCTCAATACTAAGAGGAGGGATGTGTTGAGACAGTATGCCTGGCAACACAGTAAGTAGTGTTGAGGAAATCATACGTCTCAACACTAAGAGGAGGGATGTGTTCAGGCAGTATGCCTGGCAACACTGTAGTTAGTGTTGATGAATTTGTACGTCTCAACACTAAGAGGAGGGATGTGTTGAGGAAGTAATCCTTACAACATAGTAGTGAGTGTTGAGGAATTTGCACGTCTCCACAATAAGAGGAGGGATGTGTTGAGGCAATATGCCTGGCAACACAGTAGTGAGTATTGAGGAATTTGCACATCTAACCACTAAGAGGTGGGATGTGTTGTGGCAATATGCATGGCAACACAGTAGTGTGTGTTTAGGAATTTGCACGTCTCAACACTATGAGGAGGGATGTGTTGAGGCAGTATGCCTGGCAACACAGTAGTGAGTGTTGAGGAATTTAAACGTCACAACACTAAGAGGAAGGATATGTTGAGGCAGTATGCCTGGCAACACAGTAATGAGTTTTGAGGAATTTGTACGTCTTAACACTAAGAGGAGGGATGTGTTGAGGCAGTATTCCTTGCAACACAGTAGTGAGTGTTAAGGAATTTATACGACTCAACACTAAGATTAGGGATGTGTTTAGGCAGTATGCCTGGCAACACAGTAGTGAGTGTTGAGGAATTTGCACGTCAAAACATTAAGAGGAGGGATGTGTTGAGGCAGTATACCTGGAAACACAGTAGTGAGTGTCAAGGAATTTGCACGTCTCAACACTAGTAGGAGGGATGTGTTGAGCACGTAGGCCTGACAACACAGTAGTGAGTGTTTAGGAATTTTCACGTCTCAATATTAAGAGGAGGGATTTTTGAGGCAGTATGCCTGGCAACACAGTAGTGAGTGTAAAGGAATTTATTCGTGTCAACATTAATAGGAGGGATGTGTTGAGGAAGTAGGCCTGACAACACAGTAGTGAGTGTTAAGGAATTTGCACGTCTCTACACTAAGAGGCGGGATGTGTTGAGACATTATGACTGGAAACACAGTAGTGAGTGTTGAGGAATTTGCACGTCTCAACACTAAGAGAAGGGATTTGTTGCAGAAATATGCCTGGCAACACAGTAGTAAGTGTTGAGGAATTTGCATGTCTCAACACTAAGAGGAGGGATGTGTTGAGGCAGTATGCCTTGCAACACAGTAAGTAGTGTATAGGAATCTGCACGTCTCAACACTATGAGGAGGGATGTGTTAAGGAAGTATACCTGGAAACATAGTAGTGAGTGTTGAGGAATTTACACGTCTCAACACTAAGAGGAAGGATGATTTGAGGCATTATTCCTTGAAATACAGTAGTGAGTGTTGAGGAATTTGTACGTCTCAACACAAAGATGAAGGATGTGTTGAGGCAGTATGCCTAGCAACACAGTAGTGAGTGTTGAGGAATTTGCACGTCTCAACACTAAGAGGAGGGATGTGTTGAGGCAGTAGGCCTGACAACACAGTAGTGAGTGTTAAGGAATTTGAACGTCTCAACACTAAGAGGATGGATGTGTTGAGGCAGTATGCCTGGAAACACAGTAGTGAGTGTAGAGGAATTTATACGTCTCAACACTAAGAGGAGGGATGTGTTGAGGCAGTATGCCTGGCAACACAATAGTGAGTGTTGAGGAATTTGCACGTATAAACACCAAGATGAGGGATGTGTTGAGGCAGTATGCCTGGAAACCAAGGATTGAGTGTTGAGAAATTTATACGTCGCAATACTAAGAGGAGGGATGTGTTGAGGGAGTATGCCTGGCAACACAGTAGTGAGTGTTGAGGAATTTGCACGTCTCAACACTAAGATGAAGGATATGTTGAGGTAGTATGCCTGGAAACACAGTAGTGAGTGTTGAGGAATTTATACGTCTAAACACTAAGAGGAAGGATGTGTTGAGGAAGTATGCCTGACAACACAGTAGTGATTGTTGAGGAATTTGTACGTCTCAACACTAAGAGGAAGGATGTGTTGAGGCAGTATGCCTTGCAACACAGTAGTGAGTGTTGTGGAATTTTCACGTCTCAACACTAAGAGGAGGGATGTGTTGAGGTAGTATGCCTGAGAACACATTAGTGAGTGTTGAGGAATTTTCACGTCTCAACACTAAGAGGAGGGATTTTTTGAGGAAATATGCCTGGCAACACAATAGTGAGTGTTTAGGAATTTGCATGTCTCAACACTAAGAGGAGGGATGTGTTGAGGCAGTATGCCTTGCAACACAGTAAGTAGTGTTGAGGAATCTGCATGTCTCAACACTAAGAGGAAGGATGTGTTGAGATAGTATGCCTTGAAACACAGTAGTGAGTGTTGAGGAATTTGCACGACTCAACACTAAGAGGAGGGATGTGTTAAGATTGTTCGCCTGCCAACACAGTAGTGAGTGTTGAGGAATTTGCATGTCGCAACACTAAGAGGAGGGATGTGTTGAGGCAGTATACCTTGCAACACAGTAAGTAGTGAGTGTTGAGTAATTTTCACGTCTCAACACTATGAGGAAGGATGTGTTGAGGCAGTATACCTGGCAACACAGTAGTGAGTGATGAGGAATTTACACGTCTCAACACTAAGAGGAAGGATGTTTTGCGGCAGTATGCCTGGAAACACAGTAGTGAGTGTTGAAGAATTTGTACGTCTCAACACAAAGATGAAGGATGTGTTGAGGCAGTATGCCTGGCAACACAGTAGTGAGTGTTGAGGAATTTTCACGTCTCAACACTAAGATGAGGGATGTGTTGAGGCAGTAGGCCTGACAACACAGTAGTGAGTGTTGAGGAATTTGCATGTCTCAACACTAAGAGGAGGGATGTGTTGAGGCAGTATGCCTGGAAACACAATAGTGAGTGTTGAGGAATTTGCACGTATAAACACCAAGAGGAGGGATGTGTTAAGGAAGTTTGCCTGGAAACCAAGGATTGAGTGTTGAGGAATTTATACGTCGCAACACTAAGAGGAGGGATGTGTTGAGGCAGTATGCCTGGAAACACAGTAGTGAGTGTTGAGGAATTTGCACGTCTCAACACTAAGAGGAAGGATATGTTGAGGCAGTATACCTGGAAACACAGTAGTGAGTGTTGAGGAATTTATACGTCTAAACACTAAGAGGAAGGATGTGTTGAGGAAGTATGCCTTGCAACACAGTAGTGAGTGTTGTGGAATTTTCACGTCTCAACACTAAGAGGAGGGATGTGTTGAGGTAGTATGCCTGAGAACACATTAGTGAGTATTGAGGAATTTTCACGTCTAAACACTAAGAGGAGGGATTTGTTGAGGAAATATGCCTGGCAACACAGTAGTGAGTGTTGAGGAATTTGCATGTCTCAATACTAAGAGGAGGGATGTTTTGAGGCAGTATGCCTTGCAACACAGTAGTGAGTGTTGAGGAATCTGCACGTCTCAACACTAAGAGGAAGGATGTATTTAGGAAGTATTCCTGACAACACAGTAGTGAGTGTTGAGGAATTTGTACGTCTCAACACTAAGAGGAAGGATGTGATGAGGCAGTATGCCTTGCAACACAGTAGTGAGTGTTGTGGAATTTTCACGTCTCAACACTTAGATGAGGGATGTGTTGAGGTAGTATGCCTGAGAACACATTAGTGAGTGTTGAGGAATTTTCACGTCTCAACACTAAGTGGAAGGATGTGTTGAGGCAGTATGCCTGGCAACACAGTAGTGAATGTTGAGGAATTTTCACGTCTAACCAGTAAAAGGAGGGATGTGTTGAGGAAGTATGGCTTACAACACAGTAATGAGTGTTATGGAATTTTCACGTTTCAACACTAAGAGGAAGGATGTGATGAGGCAGTATGCCTTAAAACACAATAGTGAGTGTTCAGGAATTTTCACGTCTCAACACTAAGAGGAAGGATGTGTTGATGAAGTATGCCTCGCAACACAGTAGTGAGTGTTGAGGAATTTATACGTCTCAACACTAAAAGGTGGGATGTGTTGAGGCAGTATGCCTGGCAACACAGTAGTGAGTGTTGAGGAATTTGCACGTCTAAACACTATGAGGAGGGATGTGTTGAGG
>JAJJMB010006472.1:0-13505 GCA_023531105.1 Papaver atlanticum | reverse complement strand
ACAAAAATGGGTACTAAAAATATACACAATAGAGATGAAAATAGACACATAAATGCGTCTATCATCTTTGACCCTTATAAGGATTTGGCCAAAGGAAAAGTAAAGATGGTTGGGTGCGAAGAGCAAGCTCATTATTTTGGGCCTTTGTTTCACCAAAAAGGATATGTAATGTATAACCCGACGACAGTCGTAAGACAATGCGGATACGTACAAAAAATCCCGAAGGAGCACAAGAAGTTTAAAATCAATGAGAAAAAAAAAGCGAGTCATTGGATAATGATATTGAGATTGTTCACGAATCTTTACCATCATGTGAATATTGGGGGGGGGAAAGGTTCAACGGACATGCTATGGATGGTCGACTGAGAACAGACGATGAGGCAATTCCAGGTTACATGTCGTGGTACCTCAATGTTTCGCATACTCGAGTGATACGAGTAGATGAGAGGCCCCATATACAGGACAAAGATAAAGCTCTCGAATGCCTGGTGCGTATTGTTACTCAATTACGGTTTTGTTAATTGTTTTAGTCTTATTTGTTGAATGTTTGTTGTTTAAAATGGAAACAGAAATGACGAGTCGGGCACTTGATAACCCAAGCAAGGATAGAAATCAGGGAAGGAAAAATGTTAAGGACAATGAAAAGCTTATTGATGAATTGAACAGTCTCGAAGATGTGGAAGCGGGTGCAAAGTTTGGGGAACCGTTGGAGGAGGAGCCAAAGAAAAAGAGGAAGAGAGTCGCCGCAAAAAAGAATTCTGAAGATGCATCGAGCAACGCCCAACCTGCTAAACGAGGATGAGGTGGTCGTGGTCGTGGACGTGGTGGGGATGTTGATGAATGAATGGTTCAAACTTATGTCTTTAACTATGGATAATTATGGTGTCAAAACTTATGTCTTAAACTTATTGTCGAATTATGTTTGGTTATATTCCTAGTTTATGAATGAATGAATCTGGTTTCTTTTGAAATTTGTTTGTGTTTGTCTAAGACGCGACAAAAGAACCAACTACAATGTGTGTGTACAAAAAATGCATGATTCTGGAAGTTTTTTCTGTCACAATCTGTTAGAGCATTGCTCGGTCAAACTCGCAAGCGTTGCTATCTCAAGCTTGTTGTCAAGTTTAGTTGCCAAAACTATAAGTCTTGATTTCTAGTCTACTTGTAGCTAAGTCTCGGACTAGGATAGAAAGTGTAGTTGAGCTCTAGACTCCACGGTGTTCATCATGCAAAGAAGAAGAACCACTCAAGGAACTGGTGGATCTTCATCGACAAAAAGGTATGTAGAGACTTGAACTTTTCTATCACTCAAAAGTCTATCTACTCTATCTCCTATCTTGAGACAAAAGTCGTATTGCTATATAGACTTCGATTATACACATTTGCTATTTCGAGCCGAGTTTATCTCGCTTATCTATTTCTCGAAATATGTGTTGGTAAGCTTTCTCTTTGGCCAAGTCCATCTTTACAAGTGACGAAAGTCATGTTGATTATTTCAATATCTTGAAAATTGCTTTGATGAAAAATAGTGTGTGAATAACCTCTATTTAATATCCTCTAAGAATGTTTCAATGATTGAAATTAAGAGTTTTAAACATGTAACCATCTTTGGATATAAGCATATAATGTGTTCACGCATTAGTGTATAAGTCCAAAACCGAGAACCAATTGTATGCATACTTGTGTGTGTACTAAATGGTTGATGGAGACTGGGTAAGTATGCGTACCCGTACGCATACTGGCAGAAGTTCACAACCGTGAATTTCTGCTGAGTTTCGAAATCAAAACAACCTCAATCTTGTTACCTAAGCGGAAAGTTCACGTCCGTGAATTTCTGCTGAGTTTGGAAACCAAAACAAACTCAAATCCGGTTACTTAAGTACGCATACCCATACGCATACTTAAGTGTGTTGCTTTCTAAAATTGGTTTTTTCATGAACTAAAACATTTATATATTAAGGAATACAATTTGCAAACCGTGGCGATAATGTTCATGAATCGATTCGAGGGAATCAAAACCGATTTTGCTTCGATTGTGTCTTGTATACTTCTATAAGATCTAAGCAATTGAACAACTCTTGAACTAGTTCATTTGAGTCATTTGGACTAGTTATGCTGAAGATGAATAAGGTTGATATGAAAGTGCTTATATGGTTAACCATTTGGTTAACTACTGTTGAACCAACTAGGTGTACACGTTTAGGTACGATTACTCAAACCTAAATGACGTATATTTCATTTGTGTATAACAAGATAAGTTCGATCTAACGGTTGAAAGATATTAGCTTGAATCTAATCAGGTTTTCATCTAATGGTGAATATTGAATGCTTTGTTACCAAGGTAACTTAGATTGCAAACCCTGATTTGGAGACTATATAAAGGAGAACTCTAGCAACTGGGAAACCTAATCCCCACACCTCCTGTGTGATACTAGTTTTAAAAGTTAGAGTTGATTCTCCTTTAACCTTAGGTTTCTACCGAGACCCTGTAGGTTAACGACTTAAAGACTTCATTGGGATTGTGAAGCCAGACCCAACTATTTTCTCTGTAGTTTCGTGATCTGATCTTGTTGTTTCTATCGTGATTGAGTGCAATCATAAGATTGGCTTGAGATTAATTTCTCCAATAGGCAAGATAGAAAAGTAGTCACAAAAATCTTTGTCTCATCGTTTGTGATTCCGCAATATCTTGTTTCGCTAGTCGATAAAGATTATTGTGAGGTGATTGATAATTCTAGGCTGTTCTTTGGGAATATAAGTCCGGGTTATCGATTTGTTCCTATTCACCTTAATTTATCAAAAGACGGAACAAACCTCGTAGGTATTTATGTGGGAGACAGATTTATCTATTCTTGTGGACTTTTCTGTGTGATAAAGATTTGTTTATTAAAGTCTTTGACTTTGGGTCGTAGCAACTCTTAGTTGTGGGTGAGATCATTTAAGGGAATCAAGTGCGTAGTATCCTGCTGGGATCAGAGACGTAAGGAGCGCAACTGTACCTTGAATCAGTGTGAGATTGATTGGGGTTTAACTACAGTCCAGACCGAAGTTAGTTTTTAGTAGGCTAGTGTCTGTAGCGGCTTAATACAGTGTGGTGTTAAATCTGGACTAGGTCCCGGGGGTTTTCTGCATTTGCGGTTTCCTCGTTAACAAAACTTCTTGTGTCTGTGTTATTTCTTTTCCGCATTATATTTTGTTATATAACTGAAATATCACAGGTTGTGCGTTTGTATCGATCAATTGGTAAATCCAACCTTTGGTTGTTGATTGAAATTGATTGATCCTTGAACATTGGTCTTTGGTACCGTTCAAGTTTATTTCTCTTGTATTCAATCAGACTCGCAGATTTCTATTTGTTTTAGTTGGGATTGAATCGAGAAATTGAGATATAACTCTTTGATATACTTTTTATTAAGATTGAGTCTGACTGTCTAGTTGATTCTCTTAAAAGTATATTGGAGTTAGTCCATACAGATTGCTAAGCGAAATATTGGGTGAGGTTGTTAGACCTCGCTTTTTCAATTGGTATCAGAGCAGGCAAACACGTTTAAAGACCCCATAAGTCTGTGTTTTTAAGCGATCTGACTCTATGGATGGTAGTAATCTCTTTGATAACGCAACATCAGTTCAGAAGTCCCCTGAGGTGTTTCAAAATCCTGAGACATCTAAGAAACCTCCTGTATATGTCTCTGTGTCTGAATCTTCCTTCAATTGGGAAAAACGTCTTGATGAACAGTTGGATGATCTTTCAGATGAGAGTGACTCAGAAGAAGGACAAAGTATTGATGAGGAAGTCTCTCAATATATCAAGCTCTTTGATCATGCTTTGAAAGAAAAGAAGTCAACAGCTTGCCTGGGTAAATATTTGGCACCTCTCTGTCAAGAAAACAGAAAGATGAGAAAACTCTTTAGAGGTTATGATTGTGGATATAAACTATTACAATCTACCGTTAAAGATCGAAAAGAAGACTTACGTTCAAAAAGGTCCGAATGTGATAATCTCCTTCGAAATCTCTTTGTGTTGAAAGAAAGACTTGCGGAATCTGAGGAAAGATATGACTCTCAACAAAAATGTTTTAATGACAGAGAACTCGGACTCCTCGCCAGAGAAAAATCCTTGGAGACTGATCTCGCTGCTGCCCTTAATAAGGTAAAATCACTGGAAGAAAAGCTGAAAAGATTCAATTCTAGCTCTATAAAATTATTTTCAATGCTTGGAGCATGTAAAGAACACCGTGATACACGTGGTCTGGGATATAAGGGAATAGACGCTCCAAGCACCGGTAAGATTAACTTTGTTCATGCTAATGACAACTCTTCATGTGAAAAAACTTTGCCAGCAGCCGACGGTCTTAGAAACAAGGATTGTACTCCTTCTAATTTTACTCGCATGAGAAAAGTCAAGAATAATTCCTTTAACTGCTATTATTGCGGAAATAAAGGACATCCTGAACGAAGATGTCGTTTTCGACTGAGGAATGAGAAACTTCACAACATTCTTGCATGGATGTCTAAAGAAGTAATTAAACCTGTCTCTCATATTGCTGGAGTAAAAGGGAGTGTCTGCAATCAAGAGAAATGCTGTGATGAGTCATTTCTAGATTTTGATTTTGAGACAAAAAATGCCTACAATGGTAAAAGGAGGAACGTCAAGTGGACAACTGACTCCTTAAATTATTCTGAGAAGAGAAAGAGGCATAGGAGAAAGAAAGAAAAGTCAAATTTCTTATGTCTCTCTGAAAAAGACCGTGAACCAGAGGTATCTGCTCCAGATTTTATTCATATCAATAATCGAGTCTATGAGTTCAAGATAAGCATAAACAGACTCAAATGGAGCATCAAAAAGGCAAGGAAAGTAGCAGGTTCAGGTATTCTTCTCTGGTTAAATCTCTTTCAACTAATCCTAGTGATTATTCTGAAAATCTTCATGAAGGAAAGAGAGAAGAAGTCAATATTCTTGATGAGCAAAATGCTCATCAAAATACAACATGACTACTCAATGTAGCATCCTCCTTGTAATGTGGAAGGATGCTCATAATTCTCAAGAAGCCCTTGTGTCTTGAGAAAGTAGTTGTTGTTATCTTTTAGTTTTTTTTTTCCTTTGCTCTTACGAAACAATGATCATTTAACTGTTGAGCCTTGCTCCAGTACTTTACATGATGTAATGTTTTTGATCGTTTACTCTTGAGAATAATTCCTTGTTGATTGCCTTGGTTTTCAACAATTCTCTTATGTTCCTCTGAACTAAGAATGTCATCCTTTGTTTGGAATGACTCTTGAGTTTTTCAATACTTCTACTAAAAATTGGCTCCATTATTCTCTTGGTCTCGTACCAAGGTGGTAACCATAAGTGCACGTAGCTGACCCACATGGAACATATACGAGTAATCCTAGGGTTTCCTATGAAACACTCATATATATAGTTATGTATCATGCTCCATTTTGATACATACACGTTCCGTAACGTCAAAAGGTTCACCTGATTTCTATGCGCACAATGGATGGATGCAATAAAGAAGACAATGTTGAGAAGGGTAAGACTATCGAGTTTCACGAGAATCCTGTTTTCATAACCTGCTATCATGCTGTTGATCATGAAAACAAACTACCCGTTCAGATGTCATCACAACTGGTAGGAAATCTTCTTCGAGTTTTTGAGGTCGTTCGTGAACAACTTGGAATTGCAACAAGGAATCTTGAATTTCTGAAAAGCGAACTGAAGAAAGGAAATGATGAGCTCGTCCATATTCAATCTCTGGTTGCTGGTCATGTTTAATGTTTTTCGAAATATGTTCTCTAAGGGTTGTTTTAGAGTTTTGTCTAGGAAAGCTTCTTATGATAATTTATTCTTGTGTTTTAAGAAGAATAACTAGAGTTTGGAATAGCCATTATTGTGATTACACATAGCTATGTCCAACGTTTTCATCTTCAATGTTTTTAGATTTATTTATTTAAACTCTAAAGTTTATTTGGAAGATGATTTTGCAGTATTAATCTTTATGGTTTTATATATTGCAATTTGTTATGGGATATGTGTGTTTGCGTCCGTGAACTATGATTGTCCCATACGTGGTCAAAATTTAAGTCCTTCATATGTCGATATGCAAGTATTGATAAAAGATTGAATGAACTTTTGACAAAACAAAAGATAAGCCTTTTATGTCATTATGCAAATATTGATGAAGAAAAGATGAGCTTTTGTTTACAAATATTAAGTCTATTATATGTCATTGTGCAAATTGTGATGAAAGATAGAATGAATTTTTGTTTATTCCGCAGTATTGATCTTCCCTGATCCATATTTTTTATGTATATAATGTGCGGCTCCGTAAGTTTTCTTATGTTGAGCATTTCCGATTAAATTAATCATGGGTTCTCTTGTGGTTAATTTAATGGAGTACTTTGGATACAAATTCATATTCTTATGTGATTTGTTGTTGTCCAAAGAAATCCTTCTTTTCTTGTGAAAGTAAGGTCGCTCTTGTTGTTCTTTCGGGAATGACATTTTATGGGGGAGAGTTCTTTATTGAACTTGTGCTTAATTTCCAAATATTTGTGGGGAGTGCGGCTGTAGAATATTATAGGGGTTATCTTGTATCTTTATAAACTCCTTGATGAATGCATTTAGTTTCGGCTATATGATTGCATCTAAAAAGTTGATATGTGCTTTCTTTTGGTCATGAAGTGTCTCTATGAAAATTTCATTAGGATCCCACTAGTTTTCGTACCTTTGCCAATTTTATTGACAAAAAGGGGGAGAATTAATGTGTAGTTCACACTACAAATACATATGGTTTTCGGATCATTATGTAAGGGGGAGTGGTTTTCATGTGAGATAAAGTATTGACTAAGGGGGAGTGATGCATATCACCATAGTATTGTTATAATAGTTGTGATACAATTGAACTTTGATGCTGTGTAATAATACTATGACACTGTGTAACAATGATTGAGAGCTTTTGTTTTCTCATTGTTATGGCTACGGATCTTCAATAACGGTGATGTTGATTTGAATATCTTTGGAATCATTGGAGTACTTGGAAGTGACGAAGATTTCGAGTAATATTGAAGAACCAAGGAGATCATGCATGTGGAAGAGAAGCTGCAAAGTTTATTTATTTTGTATTCCATATGTATTGATAGTTTTGTCACTAGAATTGACAAAGGGGGAGATTGTTAGAGCATTGCTCGGTCGAACTCGCAAGCGTTTCTATCTCAAGCTTGTTGTCAAGTTTAGTTGCCAAAACTATAAGTCTTGATTTCTAGTCTGCTTATAGCTAAGTCTCGGACTAGGATAGAAAGTGTAGTTGAGCTCTAGACTCCACGGCGTTCATCATGCAAAGACGAAGAACTACTCAAGGAACTGGTGGATCTTCATCGACAAAAAGGTATGTGGAGACTTAAACTTATCTATCACTCAAAAGTCTATCTACTCTATCTCCTATCTTGAGACAAAAGTCGTATTGCTATATAGACTTCGATTATACACATTTGCTATTTCGAGCCGAGTTTATCTCGCTTATCTATTTCTCGAAATATGTGTTGGTAAGCTTTTGCTTTGGCCAAGTTCATCTTTACAAGTGAAGAAAGTCATGTTGATTATTTCAATATCTTGAAAATTGCTTTGATGAAAAATAGTGTGTGAATAACCTCTATTTAACATCCTCTAAGAATGTTTCAATGATTGAAATAAAGAGTTTAGAACATGTAACCATCTTTGGATATAAGCATATAATGTGTTCGCGCATTAGTGTAAAAGTCCAAAACCGGGAACCAATTGTATGCATACTTGTGTGTGTACTAAATGGTTGATGGAGACTGGGTAAGTATGTGTACCCGTACGCATACTGGCGGAAAGTTCAATCCGTGAATTTTCGCTGAGTTTGGAAACCAAAACAAACTCAAATACGGTTACTTAAGTATGCGTAACTTAAGTATGCATACCCGTACGCATACTTAAGTGTGTTACTTTCTAAAATTGGTTTGTTCATGACTAAAACATTTATATATTAAGGAATGAAATTTGTAAACCGTGGCTATAATGTTCATGAATCGATTCGAGTGAATCAAAACCGATTTTGCTTCGATTGTGTCTTGTATAATTCTATAAGATCTAAGCAAATGAACAACTCTTGAACTAGTTCATTTGAGTCATTTGGACTAGTTATGGTAAAGATGAATAAGGTTGATATGAAAGTGCTCATATGGCTAACCATTCGGTTAACTACTGTTGAACCAACTAGGTGTACACGTTTAGGTACGATTACTCAAACCTAAATGACGTATATTTCATTTGTGTATAACAAGCTAAGTTCGATCTAACGGTTGAAAGATATTATCTTGAATCTAATCAGGTTTTCATCTAACGATGAATAATGAATGCTTTGTTGCCAAGGTAACTTAGATTGCAAACCCTGATTTGGAGACTATATAAAGGAGAACTCTAGCAACTGGGAAACCTAATCCCCACACCTCCTGTGTGATACTAGTTGTATAAGCTAGAGTCGATTCTCCTTTAACCTTAGGTTTCTACCGAGACCCTGTAGGTTAACGAATTAAAGACTTCATTGGGATTGTGAAGCCAGACCCAACTATTTTCTCTGTAGTTGCGTGATCTGACCTTGCTGTTTCTATCGTGATTGAGTGCAATCGTAAGATTAGATTGAGATTAATTTCTCCGATAAGCAAGATAGAAAAGTAGTCACAAACATATTCGTCTCATCGTTTGTCATTCCGCAATATCTTGTTTCGCTAATCGATTAAGATTATTGTGAGGTGATTGATAATTCTAGGTTGTTCTTCGGGAATATAAGTCCGGGTTATCGATTGGTTCCTGTTCACCTTGATTTATTAAAAGACGGAACAAACCTCGTAGGTATTTCTGTGGGAGACAGATTTATCTACTCTTGTGGACTTTTCTGTGTGATACAGATATGTTTATTAAAGTCTTCGACTTTGGGTTGTAGCAATTCTTAGTTGTGGGTGAGATCAGCTAAGGGAATCAAGTGCGTAGTATCCTGCTGGGATTAAAGACGTAAGGAGCGCAATTGTACCTTGAATCAGTGTGAGATTGATTGGGGTTCAACTACAGTCCAGACCGAAGTTAGTTTGTAGTAGTCTAGTGTCTGTAGCGGCTTAATACAGTGTGGTGTTCAATCTGGACTAGGTCCCAGGGTTTTTCTTCATTTGCGGTTTCCTCGTTAACAAAACTTCTGGTGTCTGTGTTATTTCTTTTCCGCATTATATTTTGTTATATGATTGAAATATCATAGGTTGTGCGTTTGTATCGATCAATTGGTAAATCCAACCTTTGGTTATTGATTGAAATTGATTGATCCTTGAACATTGGTCTTTGGTACCGTTCAAGTTTACTTCTCTTGTATTTAATCAGACTCGCAGATTTCTATTTGTTTGAGTTGGAATTGAATTGAGAAATTGAGATATAACTCTTTGATATACGTTTTATTAAGATTGAGTCTGACTGTTGATGTACTTTGAAGTTGTAGTAAAAATGAGGTTGTCGTTCACTCGGATTTGTAGAGATTAAAGTTTTAAAAAAATACTAAATAAATATATACAAAAATATTTAACAATGGGCGAGAGGTACTAGGACTAAGGATTTAGCCAATCTTTATAACATAAGGTTCACTTATTTATTCTCAACAATTTTAGCTCAAGAAATATAAACATGGACTCTATTTTTTCCAAGGTAGATTCTCAAAACATTGATTGTAAATGTTAAGCATGGGACATCAAATCACCTAAGCTAAGCATGACCCATCTAATCAAATGACAACCAATTTAATCAAATCATATTTCAATTAATTTTAATGCAAAAGTCAAAAAGAATAAAAATAAATTTACCCATGTATGAAGTTCGGCCTCCTCCGTCGTCCTAGTGTTGGGGTTTAACTCATCATGTCGAAAACACACTCAAAATATGTATTCATGGCTCAAAAAGTGTTTACAAGAAGAGAAAATAATGAAATAGGAAATCTGCAACAGCACAGGTGCGTTACAGACCGACTGTTTCAACTCTCAACTGTTATGATGAAGATAATCGTTACAAATCTGAAGATAAATGTTGCAGAAGAGGATGAAGAAACTGTTACAATGAAGATAAATGTTGCAAAGCAGTTGAAGAAACTGTTACAACGAAGATAAATGTTGCAAACCAGTTGAAGAAACTGTTACAACCATTTGAAGAAACCGTCGTTGTTTCCCTGTTCTTCACGAGCAGCAGCAGCAACAACAACAGAGTTCTGAAAACTCCTGATTCACGCCTCCTGAGCTCTCCTCTCGACCCCAAACTCTCGACACCCCTTCTATGGAACCTTGTGACTCTATTTATACACCAAAATCCTAAAAATCATGCGTCAATTACACAAAATAATTCTCATTTACTCCCATGCATGGAAAAGAATAATTTCCATTTTTTTGATTAATTACGCGTCTAATCTCGTGCTGCACACACCAGGACCATTCCTTCACGTCCCATAATAAGTTAGGCACGCATAAGCCACAAGAAAACTTCCCAAAATTACCAAAAATTCTGAAAATATCTTACGGGAATATCACGCATGTTTTGCTCTACACTTGAATTCTAGCCAATTCTGGTCGAAACCAAAGACCATACCACGTTTATATGGGTCCTAGGAATGATCCCAATAAATTCCATCCCTTTAGTCTCTCTGAAATGTCTCCAAAAATATGATTGAAAATCTTCCAGGGATAAACATAATTTTCCCGCCTTTTTTTGTTTTTGAACGTGAAGGAGAAGGGCGTGCCCCTTATCCGCTGCTGGATTCCGAATAACAAATGTCCCTTGGGTGCCTTTAGACAACTTTTCGAGCCGATTTTTCCAAAAATGTTTATTGCCCAAAAATACCTACAAACACATAAAACACCATAATAAGTACAAAAATGGGTACTAACAATATACACAATAGAGATGAAAATAGACACATAAATGCGTCTATCAACTTTCTAGTTGATTCTCTTAAAAGTATATTGGAGTTAGTCTATACAGATTGCTAAGCGAAATATTGAGTGATGTTGTTAGACCCCCGCTTTTTCACAATCGATTTACATTAACCTGTATAAAATCCGATTCTGACAATTCTCCAGGGGCACAATTTCAGAATCGGGTTTTGAAGGTGCACCACATAGACCGTTTCTGAAGAAAAAAAATTCACTTGGTTTTTAAGTTTTCAGAATCGGTTTATAAGGATACTTTTGAAGTCTGATTCTGACAAAACAAAAAAAATCTGAGTTTTGATAACCTTTAAAATCGGTTTATGTGGGCATCCCATGTAATCTGATTCTTGTGAGGAAAAGTGACAATGTTTCTGTATCTTTTTTTGACTAGAATCGGATTACAAGTGACATATTAAAAACCGATTATTGAGAGGCGGATTTTGACAACCTTTATAATCGGTCTATGTTGGCATCACATGTAATCCTATTCTTTCAAGGAAAAGTGGCAGTTCTTCTGTAAAATTTTTTTGCCAAGAATCGGATTACATGTGCAATATTAAAATCTGATTATTGAGAGCCACATTTTATATAATTTTGCAAGGACACAATCGGACTATGTGGACATACCTAAACTCCGATTGTTTGAATTGAATTTGAAAAAAATATCCGTTGAGTCTTTATCTATATAAAGACAACCTCTTTGAGCCACTCCCACATCACACACTTAGCCTAGAAAATGGAGTGGGATCCGGAAGTAGACGTGAAATGGGAACCGTATGAAGATTTGTGTCTCATTAAATCGTTTGCTAATACGTTATGTGAACGTCCGAATGAAATTTATTCAATGTTTTGGAAGAGAGTTAAAGAGTTCTTTTATGGGCGTACCGGGAATCCCAATAACCGCAAATGGAGAGACTTGGCATTTCGATTCAACTACATAAAAAGTGCAATGCAAGAGTATGTTAAAGTTAGAAATATGGGGAAACTAAGTTCATTCACCACAAAGAATATATGACGTTGTACCGACGTGCTCGGAGGTTCATTAACGAACATTTGATGTGTCAAATTCTAGAATACCCATACTGAATCCTATATATGTAATGCGCTAATTTCCTAAACTATGTAATGAATATTTTGTTTCTGAAAGTAAGGTATAATTGGATTATATGGGCATATATAAACACCGATTCCAATAATAGGTTTGTTTGGGTATTAAAAAAATCCTATTATGGGTTTACTTCATCCTTTAAAAAAACTCAACCTAGAATAGGTTTACAACTTCACTAACATCAACCGATTCTGGATCGTGTTTTGAAAAAAAAAAAAAATCAAGTTTTGATGATGAATTAATGGTAGTTGATTTCAGGGTTAACTTGATTAAACATCATTTAATCTCCCAAATTAGCACTAATCAATCATGGGTAGTTTTGCCATTTAGTAAAATAATTGGATAAGGGGTTATCCATTTTACTTCAAAATATTTTTTTTTGTCTTGTAGTCGTAGGCCCAAATTAATCACTCTAGGCCCCAATTTAGCCAGTTAAAAAAAAGGTTGGAATTAGTGGTTTAACGTTTATATTGGCCAAAAAGATGTAAAATATGAAAAAGGAATTGGTTTGGTCTTGTGATTAGATTATCTCAACTTGAAACTTACTTGGGCATACTTAATCATGTTTTGGAAGTTGAAAAAGAAAATCAAGTGAAAACAAAAGGCATTGACTAAATACAACCTACACCTAAGTTAAATACAATCCAAAATTAAAAGCTCAAATTTTTGTAAATCTAATTTATGTGAGTAATAAAAACCCATCTTTATCATCATCCATGTTCTTCTTCCTCCTTAAAAAATAAATGGGGTTTCATTAATCCTTTTATTTCACGTACATGTATATTAAAACAAAAAATCAATTGTCTGACCTAGTTAGTGATTTATCCCTGATTCTTAAATTGATCCTATCAATTTTTATAGTTACATAAAAATTTTGTAACAAATTAAATTCTATCAAAAACCCATCTTAAACCAAAAAAATAAATAAAAATAAAATAAAAATTCTATCACTGTATATTGTTAACTTTCGGAGTTAGTGTGTTGTGTAACTGTGTACTGTCACCTACTTGGATAGATAGTTCCTTCCCTCTCTTCCGAAAACTCCTCTACTCTCTTCCAAACCAAGAACTCTCTGCTAACAGCAACAAAAGAAAAAGAAAATCAAAACATCTAATACTGTTAGAGCATAGCTCGGTTGAACCCAAGCGTTGGTATGTCAAGTTTGGTTGTCATATTTTAGTGAATCAAAACTCATTTAAAGAGTCGCTTGATTATTTACTAGAATCAACTTCGTATAGGTTAGATAGAAAATTACTAGGATATGAGACTTACAAGTATTACGTGAAGACTTGAAGAATGTGAAGAAGTAAAGAGCTACAACGACGACATCATCCTTCCACTTGAGGTTAGTAATATTTGACTTGAACTGTTTAATTCCTAACGTATCTTTCAAGTCGTGCATATTGAAAACATAACTGCG
>JAJJMB010006468.1:0-13765 GCA_023531105.1 Papaver atlanticum | reverse complement strand
CCCAATTAAGCACTAAATTCTTTTCCTTACACCTAGTCAACACTAATGTCAAATGATGCAAGCACTCATCGAAAGATGAACCAAACACTGAAAAATCATCCATAAAGACCTCTAAAAACCGTTCTACCATATCAGAAAATATGCTCATCATGCAACGCTGAAAAGTCGCAGGGGCATTACAAAGCCCGAAAGGCATGCGTCTATACGCAAAGGTACCAAAGGGATAGGTAAAGGTGGTTTTCTCTTGGTTTTCTGGGGCAATAACGATCTGATTATATCCGGAGTAGCCATCTAAGAAGCAATAATGACTATGTCCAGCTAATCGCTCTAGCATTTGGTCGATGAAAGGAAGGGGAAAGTGATCCTTCCTTGTGACCTTGTTCAATTTCCTATAGTCAATACAGACACGCCATCCCGTGGTCACTCGGGTTGGGATTAACTCGTTATTATCATTCATGACTACAGTGATACCTGATTTCTTGGGGACAACCTGAACGGGGCTGACCCACTTACTGTCTGAAATTGGGTAGATAATACCTGCATCTAACAACTTAAGCACCTCTTTTCGAACTACCTCTTTCATGTTAGGGTTTATTCGACGTTGCATCTCCCTAGAAGGTTTGGAATCTTCTTCTAAATGAATCTGATGCTTACACACAGTAGGACTTATACCCTTAATGTTATCAATAGTCCGTCCTAAAGCTTCCTTATTATCTTGAAATACATTCACTAGCCTACTATCCTGATCGCTATCCAAATCGGAAGCTACAATCACAGGTAAAGTCTCAGATGGCCCTAAAAACACATACTTTAGAGTGTCGGGTAGTGGTTTAAGGTCTAACTTAGGAGGCTCTTCTAAAGAAGGAATTAAGGTAGTCTCAGAAACTGGTAATTGTTCGAACCTAGCTTTCCATCTATTAGTGTCTAACACAGGGGTAGAATCTAATAGGGCATTTACTTCTTCAATAGTGCTATCGTCGTCAAAATATAAACCAAAATGGGATAGACAACTTTCTAATGGGTCTTCAGACAAAATATTTTGTAATGACTCCTGAACTAAGGCTTTTATCATGTTCACCTCTTCAACACATGTGTCATCTAACTCATAAGGTAGCTTACTGACATTAAAAATGTTCATTTCCATAGTCATATTACCAAAAGATAAATTCATCACACCATTACGACAGTCAATGATCGCATTAGACGTAGCTAAAAATGGGCAACCTAAAATCACAGGTATCTGGTTCTCTGTGTCAGGGACAGGTTGGGTGTCTAGCACAACAAAATCTACTGGATAAATAAACTTGTCGACCTCAATGAGAACATCCTCGATAACACCTCGAGGAATTTTAACGGACCTATCAGCTAACTGCAGTGTCATCTGAGTAGGTTTTATTTCACCAAGTCCTAGCTGTAAATACACATGGTACGGCAGTAAGTTCACACTGGCTCCTAAGTCAAGTAAAGCTTTTTCTAACCGGAATTTACCTATTGTACAACCAATGGTAGGGGAACCTGGGTATTTGTACTTTGGAGTTATGGTGTTCTGAATGATTGAACTTACGTGACTAGCTAAAAAGGCTTTCTTATGGACGCTAAGTTTTCGCTTTCGCGTACACATATCCTTAAGGAACTTTGCATAAGCAAGAATTTGCCTAATTGCATATAATAAAGGAAGGTTTATGGTAACTTGCTTAAAAACCTCCAATATGTCATTAAAGTTCGATTCCTTCTTTGTTGGTACTAATAGCCGGGGAAATGGGGCTCTAGGCACAGAATCAGACCTCTCAGGGACTGAATTGACATCATCAGAAACTTTATCGGTCTCCTCATCTATGGATGGTCCTGAGGGGTGAAATCCTGAGAGGTTAACTACAGTATGTTCACTATCAGGCATGGTTACCTCATTGTCTATAATTCTACCACTCCTAAGCGTTCTAACAGCATTCAACTGATTCGATTGTTTTTCACCTATTTCATGAACTCCTCTAGGGTTGGGTTGTGTTTGACTAGGAAACCTACCTTTTTCTCTCAAAGACTCATTTATTAGATCTACCTGGGTTTTCAGCTCGGAAATAGCCTGACTATTTTCTTGTCCTATCTTGTTACTAGCTTGTAGACTTAGTTCTACTGATTGCTGAAATTTTGCAGTTTGCAAGTTAACAAAACCAGAGACTATCCGACTGATTCTGAAATTGACCTTGTCCCGAAGGATTCTTAGCATAACTAAAACCTGGTGGAGCATTAGAGTTACTAAACTGACCTTGATTCTGGCCCTTAGACCATGAAAAGTTCGGATGGTTTCTCCACCCAGGGTTATAGGTTTCTGAATATGGGTCAAATTTCTGACGATTCTCGAGTCTAGTGTTATTATAAAGGGCATTGGCTTGCTCTTCATTATTACGGCCTTCCCAAAAAGGCTCCGATCTACCACTAGTATGACCCATTTCTAGAGCTTCTAACCTTTTAGCTATCGCTGCAATCTTGGCATCTGATTCAGAGCCTCCTTCTACGCTATTAATGTTTCCTCTGTTTAGAAGAATTGTTTTCCAGGGTTCCCTACTATTTTCCCATTGTTGGGTCTTTTCGGCGGCTTCATTCAAAAATGCCATTGCTGCATCAACGGTTTGGTTCTCAAACCACCTGTACACAAAGCTTCAACCGTGGATATTGTGGGATAATCTAAACCCTCATAAAGTATCTGAACTAGCCTAACCTTTTCTAAACCATGGTGAGGACATTGTGTTAACAAATCATTGAACCTTTCCAAATACCTATACAAAGATTCTCCCTCTTGTTGTGAGAATGTGCAGATTTGCGTCCTAATCGACGATGTTTTATGCCTAGGGAAAAACTTATTGAAAAAGGAAGATGTAAGTTGTTCATATGTTTCGATTGACTAAGAAGTCAAACTATACAGCCACGACTTGTCTTTATCTTTCAGGGAAAAGGGAAATAACCTAAGTTTCAAAGAATCATCATCTAAGCCTCTAATTCTTAGGGTACTGCAAATTTCTTCAAAATCCCTAACATGGAAATAGGGGTTCTCATTTTCTTTCCCTAAAAAGATTGGGAGCATATGTATGGTCCCAGGTCTAAGCTCATAATTGGCTTCTGTGTCAGCTAACTTAATACACGAGGGACGAGTTGTCCTAGTCGGATTTAACAAAGCTTTCAAAGTAGCCATCTCTTGAACTATCGGAGTATTATGGATTCTCTCTTCAGGAGAATGTTCAACACAGGACTCTCCGAAAATTTGACCTTCTAGATTAAGGTAATCGAGACGCTTAGAATTGCTAGGCTTTTCTTTTACAAATCTACCTAGGGCGTCTCTTTTACGTTCAAGCATACACAAGATTTTCCTAAAATTGGAAGGATAAGCAATCACAAATCAAGGACGACTCAACCAAATCAACCCTATTGATTTCTAGCAAACAAAAAGCATGATGGATCCACTTAGATTGTTTCTAGACCAGCTTTTACTCTTCAGAGAGGCAACTGGGTACAATTTTAGCAAACCTCGTAGGACGATCCGAATAAAGTAAGTCGAAGAGAAGTAGGAGAAGCTCAGAGGAGCTTTGATACCCCCACCTCTTTGGCAACGCTTCCCTGGGTTACAAGGCGGCTCTAATCGACTTACGGTAATCTTCCTGAACTTTGAGTTAGGCTAACAAGATACCCAATACGATCCTTTTGAACGACTTTCCTACAAGCTCGTTACCCTATCGGTCTCGTTCTAGTCAAAATTGTAAGCTTGGGTTCGCGTTCGGTATCGTTATCCTAAGGCGGGCAAGAAGAGAACGGTGATGAAATCCAAACCCTTATCTTGTATGGCCAGGCCTTGCCCTTTACTAGAAAAATAATTGTACGTATTCAGATCCTCAGCAGATATGCACCTTAAGGAATACAGTAACTCGCTGACAGGGGATTCGCGAGTGTTCAGAATCTTACCTCCCGTTCCAGACGGGGGATGAATCAGTTGTAGTCGACTCGGGCCACTGACTCCTTTGTCAGTGTACGAACCCAAGGTGCAGAGACAATATCGTAATTTTCCTCCTTCTCTGCAAACAGTTTTATAATTAAAGGTACCCTTCCGTAGGGTATAATAAAAAATAAATAATGTCCAGAGTCCAAAAGTCCAAAAAAAAGAAAAGAAAAATTACAAAATAATAAAGAAACCCTAATACAATTTTTTTTCTAAAAAATAAAAAAATTTGTCTTCTTCTCCATTTTTTTTGCTTTAATCTTGAACTCCAAGTCTTTACGACATCACCAAACTCCTTGGCTCAATTTTTTCTTTATGTTCCAAAACCTGTAGACAAAAGATAAATACCCAAAAACGTAAAATAGAAAAAAAATAAAAAAAATAAAAAAAATCTAAAACCCTAAAAACAAGTCCGCGTCGGCGGCGCCAAAAACTGATGTGTTTTAATTTTGTTGTAAAAATAGTGGTAATAAGATTCGATTTTCGAACTTGTGAAGGATAACTTTAGACTTAAATTTTAAAACTAAAATATAAAAAATCACTGATATTTATAACAAACACTGACAAAATTGATATCAATATTAAAAGAACACTGAGGCTAAGATTCCATTATTTTCCAAGTTCAAAGTGATTAAATCTAGTATTTATATTTATTCAATTTTTGCGTTTAATTTGATTCTAAGCTATTGCAACATGTAGATTTTCAAAATAGCAAGTGTAAATCCGAAGTATAGAGCATCAAAAACCTATGGCTAAGCATGCTCTATCAAAAGAAATAACAATTGCTTAACAAAAATCATTCAAACAATTATAAATCAAGGCAAATAATCATAAAAATAATTGAAATAAAATAAATAAAATAGATTATACAACTTTTTGTTGGAAAAATAGCTTCCTCTATCGCCTCAGCAATGGGGTTTAGCTCCTCATATTAATCATAATCTCAAAATACATGTTTATGGCTCAAAAGTTGATTAAAAGGGAGAAAAGTGTTAAAGCAGCGGATTCTGTAGTTGCTGAAGGTCTAAAACAGGAGTCAGAATCGTTGCTGAAGGGCTTCGGTGACTGTAGGAAGGTGCGACCGTATATCGTTGTCATTGAAAATAAGTCTGCTTCTGCAACTGACTTCGAGGGTCTTATGTTCTTCGTGTTCTTCTTCGCAGCAGCAGCAGAAATAAATTTCAACTCGTGATTTCAGCTCTCTGTTCTCTTCTAAACTTCTCCAAAGTGTTCGTAACCCTTCCTTAGCCTCTATATGGCTTATATATACCTCACAGGTCGGTTAAAACTCGACAAAATCTTCCCAAAAATAATTTTTTTTCTTTTTCTCCAAGTTACGAAATTTCTTTTTTTTTTCTTCTCTGTCGACATAATCTAGCTATTTATACCTTTCCAAACTCTCTAAATTGATCATATAGAATCCCAAAGGATTATTTCTCCTCAACACTTGTGTACCTTCCCTAAATAACCAAAACAAACTACCCGAGAAACTTTTTTTTCCTGTTTTAGAGAGTACCGATTATCCAGCCCAATTTAGTCGAATAAAAACACCATACCAGGCCTGTTTAGCTTAATCACGTTCAGCCCAATAGTTTCCTGCGATTAAATCTCCTTCAAAATCGCTCAAAAGCTAAATCTCAAATCTGCAGGCGTAGAACACAGTTTTCCCGCCTTTTTCATTTTCAAAACGAACGGGATGACCTCCCCTTATCCAGACCAGGAGTGCGAATAGCAAGTGGTCACCCCTTAGTAATTTGGGTGCCCCTTAGTAATTTTCTCCCATGAGCGAAAAAACCACTTTTTAAGCCAAATTCGCCGCAAAAGCCCATTTTTCAAAAAAACACCTACAAGGGATAAAATACCAAAATTAGTACAAAAATTGGTACTAACACTATACATAAAAGAGATGAAAATAGACACATAAATGCGTCTATCAAATACCCCAAAACTTATTATTTTCTAGTCCAGAGCAAATTAAAACTACAAAATAAAATCATAACTCACTGTCGCAGGCATCGTCGGTTGCACTTAGCATGTGCAACAAGCCTTTAAACCCCTAGGTGGCCCTAGTGGCCGAGTTATAGTCTCGGGAGGGTTTACCAGAGGTGTACCCACAAAACCTTTACTCCAGACCCTAGCTATGCAGAACCTTGGAATGCACGAAAGAATCTCCTTGGTTGGCATACTTATTGATTACGGGAGGAAGTACCCTGATGCGAAATTTCAATTGCTGTATATGAGTTTGCACTCGAGTATACTAAAATTCATATATAAGTGACAGAGCTCTACTCAGATAGTCGCACTATGGACATCAATATCCGGAATCAAACAAATCACATGAATAGATTAAGAAGATGGATATAGAAGTAGATGGTTGCGAATGGACTTCAATGCCAAAATGAACCTATGACCTAGTGGATTGAGATACTGGTCTGGACTAGTATCAACACAACTGGCATATACAAGGGAACCAGTGGTCGACAATCCTAAGTCTACATCAACACAGCTGGCATATACAAGGGAACCAGTGGTCGACTTTATAATAAACCTTTATTTTTATATTTTTTTAACGACATGATTATATCTTTTGGATCCAAGCGCATGCTTCTTGTCAGCAGATTACATGGTAATTCCCGTGGATCCTACATTCCACGCTTGTTTAGGCGACGGAGACAGGGAGAACACACACATATTGCTATCCAAGTGTTATTTATTCCGATTGGTCTAATTGATCTGTTTTTTTTTTTTTTTTAGTAACTCAATCACTCTATTTTACCCCAGCAGACATCAACATAAAAATTTGCAAAAATAAAAACAGAAGTAATAAGATGATTCTGAGATACGGTGAAACTATCATGTTATTTATAACATCTGAGCTCCGTGCTTTTATGAATAGACTCTTATAGATGTTTCCATCTAATCAGATTGGTTCCTCAACTCCTAAACCAAAATGCTTCCATCCACTTAGATTGGTTAGTGCCATCCTTAATAGGCATAAATTTCGAGGCTCTGGAGTTTATTTATTATAAAAAAAGTTTCTACCCCACCCCCAAATCTAAATCTAGCATTGTCCTCAATGTTTCTAATTAAAGAACAGTACCAAAAGTATAAATAACATGAGGAATCAGTAAAGAAAGAAGTCGAAAAGATAGTACCTGGGTGAAGTGGAATCAAAATCCTACAAAAATAATATACAACATACAAATCGCCTCGATGGTCAATAAAGGTAAACAGGGTCCTCCAGAGGGACCTCCTCAACATCATTTGTAGGAAAAGGCTCTAAAAAGGGCTTCAATCTCTGACCGTTAACCTTTGAAGAACTACTACCGTCTGGTGTCTCAATTTCAATAGCGCCATGAGGAAAAACAGTACGGACCACAAAAGGACCGGTCCACCGAGAGCGCAACTTCCCGGGAAATAGATGCAAACGAGTATCATACAGAAGAACTTTTTGACCTGGAGAAAATGACTTTCGTAAAATATTCTTATCATGCACAAGTTTCATTTTGTTCTTATACTCCTTAGCACCATCGTATGCATCTCTACGAATCTCGTCCAACTCATTGAGCTGGAGTTTTCTGTGAGCTCCTGCCTTGTCAAGTGAAAAGTTTAGCTGCTTAACAACCCAGTAGGCTCTATGCTCTAACTCAACAGGAAGGTGACATGCCTTGCCAAAAACTAAACGATAGGGTGACATTCCAATGGGTGTCTTAAACGCAGTACGATAATCCCATAAGGCATCAGTAAGCCTCGACGACCAGTCTTTCCTATTAGGATTAACTGTTTTCTCTAGAATACGTTTAATTTCCCTATTGGAAACCTCTACCTTACCACTAGTCTGTGGGTGAACCTCCATCACTAATTATAGCTCGCGGCGTACCGAAACGTGTAAGTATATTCTCTTTCAAAAACTGGACTACGACCCTGTGGTCATTTTTTCTACACGGAACCGCCTCAACCCACTTAGACTCATAGTCTACAGCGACAAGTATGTAAAGATAACCAAAAGAATTAGGAAATGGACCCATAAAATCAATGCCCCACACATCAAAGACCTCAATCACTAAAATAGGGTTCAAAGGCATCATATTTCTACGGGAAATGGTTCCTAACCTCTGGCAACGCTCATAAGAAACACAATGACTATGGGAGTCTTTAAACAACGAAGGCCAGTAAATTCCACACTGCAATATCTTAGCAACAGTCTTCTTAGCACTAAAATGACCCCCACATGCATGTTCATGACAAAAGGAGATAATACTGGACTGGTCACTATCAGGTATACATCTCCTAATAATCTGGTCTGGACAATACTTAAACAGATAAGGATCGTCCCAAAAGAAATGCTTAACCTCGGCTAAAAACCTAGAACGATCTTGTTTACCCCAATGTTGAGGCATTCGACCAGTAACAAGATAGTTCACTATATGTGCATACCAAGGTGATTGGGAAACAGAGAATAATTGTTCATCAGGAAAGCTATCCCTTATAGGAAGGGAATCATTAGAATGATCAACAACTATCCTAGACAAGTGATCTGCTACTACATTTAATGTCTAGAGAAAATTCTTCCAACAAGAGGATCCATCTAATCAATCTAGGTTTAGTATCCTTCTTAGACAAAAGGTATTTCAAAGCAGCATGATCGGTATAGATTACGACCTTAGAACCTAGTAGATAGGATCTAAACTTATCCAAGGCAAACACGATGGCTAACAGTTCCTTCTCGGTAGTTGTATAATTCAGTTGGGCATCATTCAGAGTTTTGCTAGCATAGTAAATCACATTAAGTAATTTGTTTTGTCGTTGTCCTAACACAACGCCTATAGCATAATCTGAAGCATCACACATAATCTCAAAGGGTAGGTTCCAGTTAGGTGCCTGGACTATGGGGGCGGTAGTAAGTAAACTCTTAAGCTTCTCAAAAGCCTCTAAACACGCATCATCAAAGATAAACTTAACATCTTTTGCAAGCAAATTGCAAAGAGGTCTAGAAATCAAGCTAAAATCCTTAATGAATCGACGATAAAATCCTGTATTCCCTAGGAATGACCTAATATCTTTTACGGTTTTTGGGACCTGTAAAGTCTTAATAAGGTCAACTTTGGCTTTGTCTACCTCTATACCCTTAGAGGATACAATGTGCCCTAACACAATTCCTGATTTAACCATAAAATGACATTTTCCCCAATTAAGCACTAAATTCTTTTCCTTACACCTAGTCAACACTAATGTCAAATGATGCAAGCACTCATCGAAAGATGAACCAAACACTGAAAAATCATCCATAAAGACCTCTAAAAACCGTTCTACCATATCAGAAAATATGCTCATCATGCAACGCTGAAAAGTCGCAGGGGCATTACAAAGCCCGAAAGGCATGCGTCTATACGCAAAGGTACCAAAGGGATAGGTAAAGGTGGTTTTCTCTTGGTTTTCTGGGGCAATAACGATCTGATTATATCCGGAGTAGCCATCTAAGAAGCAATAATGACTATGTCCAGCTAATCGCTCTAGCATTTGGTCGATGAAAGGAAGGGGAAAGTGATCCTTCCTTGTGACCTTGTTCAATTTCCTATAGTCAATACAGACACGCCATCCCGTGGTCACTCGGGTTGGGATTAACTCGTTATTATCATTCATGACTACAGTGATACCTGATTTCTTGGGGACAACCTGAACGGGGCTGACCCACTTACTGTCTGAAATTGGGTAGATAATACCTGCATCTAACAACTTAAGCACCTCTTTTCGAACTACCTCTTTCATGTTAGGGTTTATTCGACGTTGCATCTCCCTAGAAGGTTTGGAATCTTCTTCTAAATGAATCTGATGCTTACACACAGTAGGACTTATACCCTTAATGTTATCAATAGTCCGTCCTAAAGCTTCCTTATTATCTTGAAATACATTCACTAGCCTACTATCCTGATCGCTATCCAAATCGGAAGCTACAATCACAGGTAAAGTCTCAGATGGCCCTAAAAACACATACTTTAGAGTGTCGGGTAGTGGTTTAAGGTCTAACTTAGGAGGCTCTTCTAAAGAAGGAATTAAGGTAGTCTCAGAAACTGGTAATTGTTCGAACCTAGCTTTCCATCTATTAGTGTCTAACACAGGGGTAGAATCTAATAGGGCATTTACTTCTTCAATAGTGCTATCGTCGTCAAAATATAAACCAAAATGGGATAGACAACTTTCTAATGGGTCTTCAGACAAAATATTTTGTAATGACTCCTGAACTAAGGCTTTTATCATGTTCACCTCTTCAACACATGTGTCATCTAACTCATAAGGTAGCTTACTGACATTAAAAATGTTCATTTCCATAGTCATATTACCAAAAGATAAATTCATCACACCATTACGACAGTCAATGATCGCATTAGACGTAGCTAAAAATGGGCAACCTAAAATCACAGGTATCTGGTTCTCTGTGTCAGGGACAGGTTGGGTGTCTAGCACAACAAAATCTACTGGATAAATAAACTTGTCGACCTCAATGAGAACATCCTCGATAACACCTCGAGGAATTTTAACGGACCTATCAGCTAACTGCAGTGTCATCTGAGTAGGTTTTATTTCACCAAGTCCTAGCTGTAAATACACATGGTACGGCAGTAAGTTCACACTGGCTCCTAAGTCAAGTAAAGCTTTTTCTAACCGGAATTTACCTATTGTACAACCAATGGTAGGGGAACCTGGGTATTTGTACTTTGGAGTTATGGTGTTCTGAATGATTGAACTTACGTGACTAGCTAAAAAGGCTTTCTTATGGACGCTAAGTTTTCGCTTTCGCGTACACATATCCTTAAGGAACTTTGCATAAGCAAGAATTTGCCTAATTGCATATAATAAAGGAAGGTTTATGGTAACTTGCTTAAAAACCTCCAATATGTCATTAAAGTTCGATTCCTTCTTTGTTGGTACTAATAGCCGGGGAAATGGGGCTCTAGGCACAGAATCAGACCTCTCAGGGACTGAATTGACATCATCAGAAACTTTATCGGTCTCCTCATCTATGGATGGTCCTGAGGGGTGAAATCCTGAGAGGTTAACTACAGTATGTTCACTATCAGGCATGGTTACCTCATTGTCTATAATTCTACCACTCCTAAGCGTTCTAACAGCATTCAACTGATTCGATTGTTTTTCACCTATTTCATGAACTCCTCTAGGGTTGGGTTGTGTTTGACTAGGAAACCTACCTTTTTCTCTCAAAGACTCATTTATTAGATCTACCTGGGTTTTCAGCTCGGAAATAGCCTGACTATTTTCTTGTCCTATCTTGTTACTAGCTTGTAGACTTAGTTCTACTGATTGCTGAAATTTTGCAGTTTGCAAGTTAACAAAACCAGAGACTATCCGACTGATTCTGAAATTGACCTTGTCCCGAAGGATTCTTAGCATAACTAAAACCTGGTGGAGCATTAGAGTTACTAAACTGACCTTGATTCTGGCCCTTAGACCATGAAAAGTTCGGATGGTTTCTCCACCCAGGGTTATAGGTTTCTGAATATGGGTCAAATTTCTGACGATTCTCGAGTCTAGTGTTATTATAAAGGGCATTGGCTTGCTCTTCATTATTACGGCCTTCCCAAAAAGGCTCCGATCTACCACTAGTATGACCCATTTCTAGAGCTTCTAACCTTTTAGCTATCGCTGCAATCTTGGCATCTGATTCAGAGCCTCCTTCTACGCTATTAATGTTTCCTCTGTTTAGAAGAATTGTTTTCCAGGGTTCCCTACTATTTTCCCATTGTTGGGTCTTTTCGGCGGCTTCATTCAAAAATGCCATTGCTGCATCAACGGTTTGGTTCTCAAACCACCTGTACACAAAGCTTCAACCGTGGATATTGTGGGATAATCTAAACCCTCATAAAGTATCTGAACTAGCCTAACCTTTTCTAAACCATGGTGAGGACATTGTGTTAACAAATCATTGAACCTTTCCAAATACCTATACAAAGATTCTCCCTCTTGTTGTGAGAATGTGCAGATTTGCGTCCTAATCGACGATGTTTTATGCCTAGGGAAAAACTTATTGAAAAAGGAAGATGTAAGTTGTTCATATGTTTCGATTGACTAAGAAGTCAAACTATACAGCCACGACTTGTCTTTATCTTTCAGGGAAAAGGGAAATAACCTAAGTTTCAAAGAATCATCATCTAAGCCTCTAATTCTTAGGGTACTGCAAATTTCTTCAAAATCCCTAACATGGAAATAGGGGTTCTCATTTTCTTTCCCTAAAAAGATTGGGAGCATATGTATGGTCCCAGGTCTAAGCTCATAATTGGCTTCTGTGTCAGCTAACTTAATACACGAGGGACGAGTTGTCCTAGTCGGATTTAACAAAGCTTTCAAAGTAGCCATCTCTTGAACTATCGGAGTATTATGGATTCTCTCTTCAGGAGAATGTTCAACACAGGACTCTCCGAAAATTTGACCTTCTAGATTAAGGTAATCGAGACGCTTAGAATTGCTAGGCTTTTCTTTTACAAATCTACCTAGGGCGTCTCTTTTACGTTCAAGCATACACAAGATTTTCCTAAAATTGGAAGGATAAGCAATCACAAATCAAGGACGACTCAACCAAATCAACCCTATTGATTTCTAGCAAACAAAAAGCATGATGGATCCACTTAGATTGTTTCTAGACCAGCTTTTACTCTTCAGAGAGGCAACTGGGTACAATTTTAGCAAACCTCGTAGGACGATCCGAATAAAGTAAGTCGAAGAGAAGTAGGAGAAGCTCAGAGGAGCTTTGATACCCCCACCTCTTTGGCAACGCTTCCCTGGGTTACAAGGCGGCTCTAATCGACTTACGGTAATCTTCCTGAACTTTGAGTTAGGCTAACAAGATACCCAATACGATCCTTTTGAACGACTTTCCTACAAGCTCGTTACCCTATCGGTCTCGTTCTAGTCAAAATTGTAAGCTTGGGTTCGCGTTCGGTATCGTTATCCTAAGGCGGGCAAGAAGAGAACGGTGATGAAATCCAAACCCTTATCTTGTATGGCCAGGCCTTGCCCTTTACTAGAAAAATAATTGTACGTATTCAGATCCTCAGCAGATATGCACCTTAAGGAATACAGTAACTCGCTGACAGGGGATTCGCGAGTGTTCAGAATCTTACCTCCCGTTCCAGACGGGGGATGAATCAGTTGTAGTCGACTCGGGCCACTGACTCCTTTGTCAGTGTACGAACCCAAGGTGCAGAGACAATATCGTAATTTTCCTCCTTCTCTGCAAACAGTTTTATAATTAAAGGTACCCTTCCGTAGGGTATAATAAAAAATAAATAATGTCCAGAGTCCAAAAGTCCAAAAAAAAGAAAAGAAAAATTACAAAATAATAAAGAAACCCTAATACAATTTTTTTTCTAAAAAATAAAAAAATTTGTCTTCTTCTCCATTTTTTTTGCTTTAATCTTGAACTCCAAGTCTTTACGACATCACCAAACTCCTTGGCTCAATTTTTTCTTTATGTTCCAAAACCTGTAGACAAAAGATAAATACCCAAAAACGTAAAATAGAAAAAAAATAAAAAAAATAAAAAAAATCTAAAACCCTAAAAACAAGTCCGCGTCGGCGGCGCCAAAAACTGATGTGTTTTAATTTTGTTGTAAAAATAGTGGTAATAAGATTCGATTTTCGAACTTGTGAAGGATAACTTTAGACTTAAATTTTAAAACTAAAATATAAAAAATCACTGATATTTATAACAAACACTGACAAAATTGATATCAATATTAAAAGAACACTGAGGCTAAGATTCCA
>JAJJMB010006463.1:0-10382 GCA_023531105.1 Papaver atlanticum | reverse complement strand
CAAAATTAGGTAAGATTGAGCACTCTATTTCCTTATTTTGTTCATCTTAAACCATAACCGCTGCAAACATAAAAATACAACAACAAGAGATTCAACAATCACAAACCCCCAATTTGAACACAATTTTAAAAATCATTTTAAACCCTAGGTTCATAATTGAAGAACTGTAATAAGAGTAATCGAAAAGGAAGAAAAAGAAGAAGAAGAAGAAGAAAAGTAAGAAGAAGAGAAATCATACCAGCAACAATAACCAACAAATTTCACCAGAAATAAATCACCTTCATCTCTTCAAATTCCCTGAAATTGATGAGTACAGAGAAATCATAAGAATGAGATGGGGTTTTCTTTAATTGGAGCTTGATTCGAAGAAGCATCATTTGAGTTTGATTGGGTTTTTCTCTTCCTAAGGGTTTCAATCTGAAGGAGTGGAAATTAAACAAGGTTTTTCCATGTGTTCGAGTGGTTTGGTAACTTTGGTTCTGTCAACAGTGCCTGGGAAATATATGGACATAAATTTTTGATTCCCAAAATATTTGTTCCGGTTTTAGGTTATTCCACGGTTCTAGCCCCATTAGTCGGCTCCAAACAAAAGACTTATAAAATCTTAAAATTCTATTTTGCATTTTCTAAATCTCAAAATAAATTATTGTGTTAGCTATGTACAAGTGTGTTACTAATAAAAATGATAAAGAGTTATAAAGATGGGGTTGATTTTAGTAGACATCTAATTTTGGGTAGGAATAGTTGTAATAGTGATTTAGTAGAAAATGTGTTAGGGATGCATAACTAATGATCTCACACTTTGAATAGTTATTTAGTTTTTATGAATTAATTCCTAATTATGGTAACTATTACTTAAAGTGCTAACACTATACAAGAGTTACTAGATTTATAATGGATGATTTGAGTTACCAAAATAAAATTAGTTAGCAATCCCATTGTTAGGAAAACCTAGATTTGGTGTAGTGATAATCACAATAGCATTCATATGATCATGTCGATGTCTTATATATAAAGTTTAATGGTTAAGCAATAAACCTCGTATTGTATTCCTTAATACTATGTCTAACTAGAGTATCATACACAGCTTCGCAGTTATGTTTTCAATATGCACGACTTGAAAGATACGTTAGGGAATGAAACAGATCAAGTCAAATATTACTAACCTCAAGAGGAAGGATGATGTTGTCGTTGTAGATCCATACTTCTTCACATTCTTCAAGTCTTCATGTAATACTTGTAGGTCTCATATCCTAACACTTTCAAGTTAACCTATACGAAGTTGACTCTAGTATATAATCAAGCGACTCTTTAAATGAGTTTTGATTCACTAAAATATGACAACCAAACTTGACATACCAACGCTTGGTGGGTTCAACCGAGCTATGCTCTAACAATCTCCCCCTTTGTCAATTTTAGTGAAAAAACTCTTACATCATATGGATAAACAAATTACAAAAATTCATTATACGCATACGCTTGATTCCAAGTTCAACAGAATAAAACCTGCATTAAATTCAATCCTTAAATGCCGCTGCTGACATTATATAACAAAGCTAATACTCTCCCTAAAGGTAAGATAGGTAGATTTTCAATCCGCACATCTTTGTTATTTTCATGTAGTTCCTCATAACTACGTATCATATGATATGTGACTCCCCCTTAGTCTATGCTTTCACTCTTTTCGTTAGAATAAACGTTTTAGCACAAATGTCCTTTCCCTTAGTGATACCAACTCACAACAAGTCAATATCACTTGTTTAATCCATATATTTCTCCCCCTTTTTGTCACAAAATGACAAAGAAACGAAAAAATAAAGGACAAACCGAAAGGATCTTACAAATCTCACAAAGAGAATTTGCAAACCTATAAGAGTTGAGCACGAGGGTTTTGCATACCTTTTTAGATAACCAATATCAAAACTGAAACTACGAGTAATTTGGTTTTAACATGTTATCTAGGAAACAATTGCCCGAAGGAATTTTCCCTAATAGTTTACCACTTCAAAAATCGACTAATCACCTTAGTTCTATTGCTCAACCGATTGTACAAATACAATCGCTTGTTCGATAAGACCAAAATAAATATCATAATTAACTTTATTTTTCTCATCAGGCTCTAATTATTCTCATCAATAACTTCGACCTTTCACTTTTAAACAAGACAAATACTAGGTTAGTTAACTAGTAATTCTTGTTAAGGCATTCGGTTAGACTTGAATAACCGAAACCTCCACGTTTGATAAGTCTAACTAAGATCCGAAAAACTTAGTTTTTCTTATCCGGAAATCACTTGGACTAAACAAATGATCCCGAAACCTTTTGTGAATACATAAACAATCCATACAAACCAAATAAATCAACTTGCATAATCATTTATCTTAACCGGAAGCAATTGAAACAAACATAGACATTATAGTACCGCAATTGCACCGAGATTTTGTAAGCCTAAACAATTGATATCAAGCAATAACGAAAGATAACAATAGTTTTTCTTAACCGGAAACAATTGAATCATAATCAAACATCCATACACAAATAATGGAATCAACATCAATTGTACCGAAAATTTTGTTAAGCAAAAGCAATAAATATATGAAATAAAATCATGCTTTTCTTAAACAGGAAAATAATTAACTAACAAGATTGTTACCTCAAATTCCGCATCCTCTTCTTCCCTTAATATATGTCATTAAGCACAAGTTCACTTAGAACTCTCCCCCATTAAAGTTGTCATCCTCCCGCCAAAACAAAAGAACAACAACAAAGAGCAACCTTTACCAAAGAAAGGTTGAAAACCGGTTTTAACTATGCGATGCAAAAGTTGAAACCTCGAAACACATATGCTTTTATGCTAAACCAAAATATTCAACATATTGTGACTTTTTCACATATTGTTTCTACAGGAACCCCTCATGATCCTTTGATAAAGCCTACCAACATGGGCTAGAACTTAATCCCGCTAAATAAAAAAGTAACCCAAACCATAAGGGTTCACACATTATGAGATCGAATATTAAGGTAATAAAACCGAAATCAAACATCCCATAAACATACATAGCAATAAAATAAAGCATTCAAGCACAAGCTATGTAACCGAAAACTATCACAAAAGAAATTATAAAATAATAATTTTATTCATAATAGACTTTACAATTATTGAAAGAAATCAAAAACTGAAGTCTATTTTTCCCTTGATTTAATCACGAATCTTTTAGCTCGCTTTCGAACAGTGGATTCAAATTCTTCTGAGCACTTTCCTTCCCAGAGGTGGAAGACATCTTCTCAAGTAGTTGAGAGCGAAGACCAACAAGTACTTCTTTAGAATCCTTTATTACCATCTCATGATATCTAATCCGAGATTTAACAGAAAGAAACTGTTTTCTTAAAGAATCTATATGATTATCATGAAGAGAATCATCAAGTGTTTCAGTCATAACTAAAGCATATAAAGCTAAATCATCAAGAGATGGTTTTTCTTTTGCAGGATTCTCCATTGATGTCTTATTTCGGACATGGAGAGAGAATATATACAACTATATATTATGAGAAAATCAAAAATATAACACGATTTATGGAAACCGAATATATTTTAATCCAAAAGAAAAAGATATCAATTATTACCTGATGTACGCCTTTTCCCAGTTTTATGCCTCCTCACAACTAGAATTTTGGGCAACCAGTGAGGATGCATTCTTTAACACAATCAATTTGTGTTGTGGTGAGGATTAATCTCACCGTATCCGAAAATCACATCCTTGGGATGATTTATAAACACAACAGATTATGTTTTCTTGTATTTTTCTTTCCTCTCGTTATTACAAGAGTCTGTTGCTTCCTGTTGAGTTCTAATTGACTCTTTACCCTTTATCATATTTATCCCCTTGCGAAGAGCTTTGATGAAATTTTGTTTGTTGGGATTTTTCGTGGAGCATTGAAGAACTTGTTAAAATGTCAGAAGAATTGACTTCTGAAATTTTTGGTTTGTCAACCAATTTCTTTTGCTCAGATTTCACTACTTGAGATTTATCTTACAGGGGTTTCAAAAGTTTTTTAAGTTCTAGACTTAATCGTTTGTTCTCTTTAATCCCCCACTCAAGTTTTTCTAAACAGTTTATTAAGAGTTGATTAGACTCACATGGTATATAACTGTTAGAATGAGCAAGAAGTGCATTACAACTAGATATTCCCTCATAGGGTTTATCTTCAGAGATACTATCTAAATTAGATAAGTAAGCCTTATTGTAATTCTGAGTATTTCTTCCATAACACTGTTTTGCCATATGACCGAATCTTCGGCAATTAAAACATTGGATATCCTCATTACCTTTTTCATGGCTAAAAGATAATCTATCAGGATCATATTTATCTTTCAATAAGATGTCCTTGATTCGTTGCGCAAAATGCACAATTGTTGAGTACACCTCTTTTTCAACAAGAATCTTACTTGATCCTTTAGATCCAACATGTTGGTTCTTTAGCAGATTTTCTCTGTCGAAGATCTTTAACTTTCCTACAAGAGAGCTTCGATAAAGTATGGAAAGATTATTTTCCTCTATTATGGCATGTTTCTTAGACTCGTATCTGGATGGTAACGATCTGAGAATTTTGCATACTATTTCCTTTTCGGGTATAGCCTTTCCAAGTAAGAAAAAAGCATTGACAATCTCAGAAAGTTTAGAATTAAACTCTTCAAAAGTATCGTTATCATCCATTTTGAGATATTCCCATTCATAATAAAGGGATAGAAGTCGTGCTTCCGTTTCAGAGTCATCTCCTTCGAATACAGTCTCAAGAGTATCCCATGCCTCCTTAGAGGTTTCACATGATAGAACATGATGAAGAAGATCATCATCTAGAGCATGTATAATGGCATTTAGACAATCATAGTTCTGCTTTGCAAGAGCTCTTTCTTCATAAGTGTAGAATGATAAGCGTTTAAACTCTGCTTCAGGATATTCTACTCTTGGTCTTTCATATCCGTCTTCGATTAATAGCCAAGTATTAAAATCTCGGGATTGAAGAAAATTTTTCATAGCAGATTTCCAAAATGAATAATTCATCCCATTAAATCTTGGTGGTAAGTTAACTGAATCATTTACAAGATTCATTTTCTTATAGGTTGGATCGCACCAAACACAAATTGTTAGATCTTTTCGTGTTTGCTTTCTCTGATACCAATTGAAAAGACAAGGGTACCCAAATATACCTCAATCTAAAACTTTTCCACTTATAAGTCCTTTTCCGAAAGTGATTTTCTATGGACTGAGTCGAAATAATACAACTAATCGGTTCACACTTCGTGTGATCGTCTATGGATACGAGATCGAGACAATACAACAACGAAGTATGTTTACTTGATAATAGGTTCGGACTTAACCAAACTCTAGGGATTGTCTATCAAGTAAAATAGGAATTAAGGTTTGTGCGATTTACTTTAAATTATAATAAACACAATTATAATTGCAGAAAATAAAAGTAAATGACACAGCAAGATTTTGTTAATGAGGAAACCGCAAATGCAGAAAAACCCCGGGACCTAGTCCAGAATTGAATACTCTCAGAATTAAGCCGCTATACAAAATCAAACCAACTTCGTATAGTTGAGACCAAGCAACTAAACCTATAGTTCACCTAGTTTCCTCAGTATCCCTGCGCCTCCAACTTGAAGTAAGTCACGCACTTGGAACAATTCCTTTTGTTCGTATTCCAAACAGTAAAGGAACAACAAATCTGTTCGATAACAACTCTTTTCAAACAACGTGATATGAGTCTGACAAAGGCTCTTCCGTTTAACCAATAAACTCCTTTGTCGGGTCCTTAGATCAATCTCTCAACAACTACCGAAGTAATTGTTAGACTATGCAATCAATACTATTAATCACAAAGAAGTGTATTGATGCCGATCTACTCAACTAATCAATCTAATCTATCACAAAGATAAACCGATTATAGTTGGATCCCTTTCCAGCCAAAACAAGTATTGTGCACACCAAAGATTATGAACCCCAAAAAAATCTTCTTGTCTTCAAATCTTCTTGGATCTTCAATCAGCACCAGCACACAATCAACTTGAATCTCTTGTGATCAATCACACACAGAACAAAGTCTGTTAACGTTGGATTATCATAAGACGTCTTTAGATCTACAAACAGTCTAAAGATCCCCGTCAAAACTTCGATCTAGTTTGAGTGAATCTTATATCAGAGGAGAAGATTCTCAAGCATAAACAAACTAGGTGCAATCAAAGTTCAACAACCGTTAGTCAATCAAATCAATCGAAAACTAAAATAAACTGCAATTATCTAGTTTCCCACCAACGGTACTAATAGAGCTTCTCAATCCCAAAGAAATCTTTAAACCGAGCGGCCGTAAGAGATTTCTCCCAATTAGGGTACTTTCCTCTCCGACAGGCGGCTCCACCAGTAACAACACAACTGAGGTAGTTTTGCTGGCTCTGAGGATTAGTTTGCTAGAAATTCAAACTTCAATATTTATAGACAAGGAAGTTTGGACACCAAGGAATTTTCAAAACCGAATATTCTCAAAGATATGCAATAAACACAAAATCGGTTTTCATAACTCCTGGAAATGCACTGTCCAAATATTGACCGAAATCCCAATAGAAAAATCTATAATTAGTAAATGCACATTACTAATTATTATTTTCTAAAGATATGCATTTAATTGCTGGAAATTAAATAGCATATAAAAACTAAGAAACCTTAATTAAAAGATTCTCAATTTATTTCGATCCTGGGATTCTCCTTTAGCTATTAAGGAATATCTTTGAACAATTAATGATAAGAGTTACTGCACATGTTCAAAGTATGTCGGCATCTTTACTTTGCAAATCATTTTTCATACTTACAATCTTGGAACCGATTTTCCACACTTCCAAACGAATTTAGAATTGGTTCATCTGACTTCCAAGAACTATGTGATTGATTATCCTATCAAATCACCAATCATGGGTTTCACGGTTCTACCTCCATGTGAGTATTGTGCATAGTCACGCTAGTTACCAAAACTCGGTTGACTAGGTATTAGGATCGGTTCCCCACATACTTATGGTAACTACCTGTATTTGGTGCACATGTCCATAGGATAGGTTCCACCAAAACTACAAATTTGTTGCACATGTTCATAGGATCGGTTCCCCCATCTACTAAAAACTTGTTGCACCTCTTACAAGGATCGATTCCCCTTTTGTAAATTTGTTGCACCTCTTACTAGGATCGGTTCCCCAATGGCTAGATAAAAGTTGCTATTTACAAGGCATCGATCATACCATCTTGAGTGATTACTTAAGATCGGTTTCACTAATAAAAGTCAGACTAATACATAAGTCAGGCCTTGTGAATAGTTTTACCAAGATACATAAACAAGTTTATGAGCGGTTATACTAAACACACATATTGGTAATTCAAAATAGATTTGCAATGAATAACAATACCAATAAGCCTAGCGATTTACCTTTCGATTCACAAAACAAGTTTATGAACTTACTTCCTTTAAACGATTGTAAAACATTATTTCATAGGATGAAATCTTCACTCATACCCATACATACACTACACCAAATCCAACATTTCCTAATGGAAAGAAAGTGTTACAGAAAAATAGAAGCTAATTTCCCTTACTAAGAAAGATGGTTACCCATAGGGTGTTATATAATGTGTTAAAATGCTTCCTAACTCTTTAAATCCATTAGGGAAATTAAATAAGCTAACACTTCATTTCATTACAATATTTATCCTAACTATTGACATTTTACACTTCATATTAACTTTGTAATGCAGAGATTATGTTATAAACCTTGCTAACTCTTTATATAACAGTTCAAATGACTAATAAAGAGATGACATGTGTCTTGTGTTTCCAAAATTGGGTAACACACACCTTCCATTATAAATTTGTTAGATTTTAATTAAATTTTTTTTGGCACTTTCAGGTTCCGATCACCTGGAAATGCCAGGTTCCGGTCACCTGAAGTTGCTAGGTTCCGGTAACCTGAAAATGCCAGGTTCCGGTCACCTGAAAATGTAATGTTCTCCACATTCTCAAATTCCAAAATTGTCAGATTCATATCCACTATATTCCGAACTAAAATATACAAATTACAATGCAAGTATTCACAAAATTAGGATGCTGACACAATTTGGAAAAAACCACAGACATCTTCCTTTTAGTTAAACTTGTAATCCACTGTAAAGGTTACACAGCATACATCAACCAACAAATATACACTAGATGGCGGCTTGGACGATTGGGGGTAACAACTTCTGGTATCAGATCCTGTAACATGATAGAGAGAATGGTGTACCCAGTGACTAGCAACAACTTCTCTTTTACTCCCATTCAATCTCTTCATATCCCAAGTTTCCAACCTTTTCAGTTATTAGAAAGTGCCAGTTTGGTTTCTTTGGCTTCTTTTGCGCAATTCTGTACAAATCACAAAACAAAACTCATTAAAAAGAACATGTAGAGAACAACATACAAGAAAAGCCAAGATAGATTTGAAGAACATGTAGAGAACAACATACAAGAAAAGCCAAGATAGATTTGAAGATGGTGCAACTCGTCATCGAAATTCCAAGATAAAATCCTAAGATATGCATACAAGCTGACAGACTGTGAACAAATGTACATGTTCTGACAGAGACACTTACACATACACTATGCGAGAAGTGAACTATCGGGATCCAACACATAAAACATAAAAATTGTTAAAACATAGTTTTGCAGGTTCATAAAACCATGACAGTGATAGTACATCCAACAATCAATAAATTAATTCACAGAATTCAAAGCAAGTGAACACAAAACTCACTTGTAGACTTGCTACTCATATGGAAGTCCAAAACTCCCATATTTTAGTTCTACGTGTGTGTGTACAGAGACATGCAATTATCTTTCTGTTGGTGCATATGTATCTTTGCATGTGTGTGTGAAAGAGAAAGAGAGATGTAGCCTACCTATTATGATGCACCATCTTTGGAATACGCCTTTAAGTCCTAATGGTTGTTACGAATAAGCAGCCCTTGGAGTGATAGGTAATGATCTTTGTTGTCTCACGTCTGTACCAAATAATGCTTCTGCCTTCCTTAACGTTTCCTGGATAACAGGGAAAAGGACAAACCAATTTGCTTAGTTACGTCAGTTCAATGACCAAAAGATTTTACCAAGAGTTTCAAATATCACAAAGCAGTAAGTAATTACCTCCCGATTTTGATTTTTAGAATTCAGCTCCTTGATGTTGGAAAGAAATGCATTGAACTGCTCCTAAGACAAACTACTCCTGCAGTTCCAAATATCCACAATTTAGTATAGTTGTAACTTTCGAAATTGTCAATTAAAATCGTGACTAAGAACTGAACCCCGTAGTGGTCAGACCTGGCTTGGCGGAATATCTCCTTCCCATCAATTTGAGGAGTGCGCACTGAACATAGTAAAACACATAAATAACTTAGTTATGTTGAGGGCATTCTTCTTACAGAGTAAGGAAGAAGAAAAAAACATCAAAACGAAAACGCCAACATTTGTTTTAGCCAAGTCAGCCATTTTGAGTCTCGCTTCGAAACGGCGGAACTTGCAGCTTCTATGTATCTACTGACAGCCCTTCAGTTTCATCCATGCATTTCATAAAAAAGATGAGCTTTGGTTAACTGTGTCTCTTGTTACAGACCTGGTACAGGACGCCCATGAGGAGGAGAGCTTGCTGCAGAAGATTGCTGACTTGATGGAAACCATCAGCACAATAAACCACTTCGCCCTTCGTACTGAGATTTAGTGGTGGAACCAGAGGTGCGGTTTGGGGATCTAGCAGAAGAATATCCTCTAGTGATCTACTGGTAGAATACCCATTTTGTGTTGCACCAGAGTTCAGACCATTTAACAAGCAGAACTCCTGCCAAAACCAAGTAAAATGTGTTTAAACTTAGTCAGGAAAGTAATCCACTGAATTTGAAACCATAAAGAGCAAAAAACAAAAGCAAAATCTAACAACCTTAAATGCTCACTATTATACCTCATTTGGTTTGGTGTAATGTTTGTATTGCCATTAGACTTGAATGTTGCTCCTTGTTTCTTATTCCCAGTTCAATTTATGTTCATCATCACCTCTTCACTGTCACAATTCGAATAGCTGAAGGAAACTGCACAACACAGTCATTCATCATAAACTTCATTAATCAATCTCCATCCACAATTCAAAGCTACTTTAAGAGTGCTCAAAGTAAAATCCAAGAGCAACTTATCTTGTTGTTGCCACAACCCAGAAAATCAGTAGCCTAACTACATTACAGAGAGGAATTTCCAAAATCCACCTGTATCCACAAAATATCAGTAGCCTAAACAATAATTTACTTTCATTATTATAA
>JAJJMB010006459.1:0-10833 GCA_023531105.1 Papaver atlanticum | reverse complement strand
AGTTTCATTGCAGAAAATTGAATTTGAAGGCACATCTACACCTCTTCTTCTTAACAAATCTCTAGTGGGTAATCTTGAATGTGCAATGGTCCATAGAAAAAAACCATTTTTTGGTGGAATCTTCAGACTCCAGAGTAACTTGAAAATGTTGTGAACTGGAATCTCAATTTCTGCATTAGCTAAATAATCATAAGTTGATTTGAAAGTAAAAAAAAAAATGCTAGTAAGAGACCACTCCAGCACATCCTCCTCCTGCTGATGTAATACAAAACCATTTAGTTCAGTCTTTAACCAATCAAATTCTGTTCTGACATTTGCATTTAGTCTTCTATGTAAACCCAAGGACCATTTGAAATCTGGAGAATCCGCGTCATAACATTCAGACACCTAGCATATTTTTTTCGTGGAGAGTTGGTACAGATTTGGAAATACCTGACAAAGAGGATCAGAAAGTTCCAATTATTCAACCAAAATCTCACCTTATTACCCCTGTTAACCTTGAGTTTGATGTTTTTAAAGAAAATCTGCTTGCACTTCATAATATCCTTCCATACAGCTCTACCAAAAGAACCATTTGGAGATTTTGATAACCAATCTACACCGTCAATCCCATATTTTTCAGCAATAAGATTTCTCCATATTTTTTAGAAATGTATTTTAGCAACTAGAAACTACGCCTATATAGATAGACAGACAAAAACTAGTTCTCCACCTACATAACTTGGACGGAGGGAGTATTATCTTCTAGATGTGTATCTATTTTGGACGAATGCTCCGACAATTGCTTTAGCTATGTGAGATTAATTAATCCCTGTATATATTTTATCGTTAAAATAATGATAGACAATGAAATGATGATAGGGAAACTCTTCTGCAACAAAAACAAATCCTCCCTTTCTTGAACCCTCATATTCAATCAAACTTGCTGACCCTGTATCTTGTTCTTGTTTTCTCCTTATTAACATAAATTATATGCTAGGTACAAATCGCAAGATGCCATTAACGGGCCAACAGGCGGAGAATAAATAGTACTACATGTCCACATTACTACTAATAAGAGGAGAAGAGAGATTTATTTATTTATTGAAGCAAGGAGAAGAGAGATATTCATACAAGTTTCCACCAAAATAATACAACAATCTTTGACGTAAACACAACGTATAGTCGCATAAAAACTAAAAACACAGAATCGGGACGGTGTCAATTGTGAAAGATTTGTTATTTAAAAATAAATACTGATAGAGTCATAGTCATTGAGAATATGGTAGTAACATATTCTTGGTCTCACTTCAGATGAGTTTGTTTTAGCAGGTTTAGAAGAGAAACATACATGCAACTAGATACATTTGCAGCCGGTGACACTGTTGTACTACGGATAAGTCACTGGGTGATGATACCAATAACCTGAATTTGAAACTCGCCAGCATAATTTTTTTTACCGATCAATACAAAAAAAAAAAAAAAACTCACCAGCACCAAATTTTTTACCGAAAAAAAATAACAAGATATATTTGTACCTGATATATGTGCATTATTTTAAACAATATTTCTGAGTAATGAAATATGCATATTTCATGTTTCTTAATTATTATTTACGTTCACTAATGTAATAATTGGTTGTTATTAATATCATATACTTGGGTGCACATATAACCCAACCCTACACCCGTATCAATAATGTGTGTCACAATTTTCATGGCCTAGAGAGAGGACTCATTACACCCAGAATGAGTTTTGGAATCCCAAATTAGGTTTGTAGTTTTTTGAAATTCATGATTGGAAAATCGATGAGGCCACCAACGACGGAAAGATATCTCAGGGGCGGAGCCCACCTGTCTTTTCTCTCCACAAAATTATCCATGGTATAAGGCCGAGTCTAGTGGAGGAGGTAAGAGGGGACTTATACAGTCGCACCACGTCATGTAGAAGGGAGGTCTTAGTCTAGTGGTTTGGGAGGGAATTAAGGAATAGGTGAGGATTCAATCCTCGCCCAAGAGTGTTTTATTTATATAAAACACTAAAGACGGGCCCAAAATCTGGTATTAATATATTTTATTGGTTTTTTTATTACAATATAAGAGTAAGCGAGAATAGTTTGCTCGTTTTTAGCTTTTTTCTGGTTAGGATCTTTTCCTCTCCTATTTTGAAATCTCCGCTCACCTTACCTGTTTTTGAGCAGAGAGAAAAGGGATTTAACTTTGTGGGTTTTCAGCCACGAAAATCTGTTATTATCGTTACCCAAAATCTCTCCACTAGACTCAGCCTAATCCCATGGTATACCAAGAATTATTGAATTAGTTTTGGTGGTGTCCGTCCAGAGACTAGGCTCCTTGTTTTGGATTTGTTCTGGCGTTGCACGTCTCAGGCTCGTTGTTTTGGCCAAACAAACCCAACACCCCATTTGGTCAAAGCAATTTTCACTAGAGCATTTATGTCGATTTTCACTAATTAATTTGCAGGATTTCTTCCACAAAAACTAAAATTTAGTAGTTTGTTATTTGATCATGAAGCCTCACTAGATAACACCATACGGACCATTATCACACTCTAAACTAAATTTTTAAATACAAATAGATTATTACAAATCAGTGACTTGATTTGTTGGAAAAAAACTTGATTAGCAAACATTTTAATGATGATAATCCAAAGAATAACGAGTCAAGCATTGTATTTCAGGTTCTTTCAAACCTTCAAATGTACAAGGCAATCCCAAACTAGTTGAAGGATTAGTGAAGAAAATGAAAACAATGGACACACCGTTGGCATCTAGTGCGTGTGCGACACAGGTATGCACATACCCTGGACGCATCGGTAACGTTACTTACGTAAGGGAAAATAATTGTTTGGTCCTTTTTTAGGTGGTCCCAAATCAGTTTAGTCCTTTGGGGAAACTCCTTTACTGTTTGGTCCATAATTATTTAAAAATATAAAACAGACAAAATTACCTTTCCGTGTTAATTTTTACTTATTTTCTTGTAGCAGTTCATTCGTCAAAATGAACTCCTGTTAATTTCTACTTATTTTTTCAGAAATCACTTTTTATCAGGAGTTCATTTGTCAAAATGAACTCCTGATAAAAACATATTTAAACTAGAGTTCATTCCAGAAATGAACTCCTGATAAAAACCTATATAAAACAGTGTTCATTCCAGAAATGAACTCCTGATGAAAACCTATATAAACCAGAGTTCATTCGTCAAAATGAACTCCTGATAAAAACCTATATAAACCAGAGTTCATTCCAGAAATGAACTCCTGATAAAAAACCTATATAAACCAGAGTTCATTCAAGAAATGAATTCCTAATAAAAACCTATATAAACCAGAGTTCATTCCATAAATGAACTCCTGATAAAAACCTAAAAAAACAGAGTTCATTTGTAAAAATGAACATCATCATCATCATCATCATCATCATCATCTTCATCTTCTTCGACGTCTTCAACAGCAGCAGCAACATTGTCGTCTTCAAACACTAGCAGCAACATCATCTTCCATCGTCTTCAAACACCAGCAGTAACATCATCTTCCATCATCGTCGTCTTCAAAACCGAGTTCGTTTTCATCATCGTTATCGTGTTCATTATCTTAACCAGCAGCATCAACAACAACAACAGATCTTGAAAGTATTCATCATCATTATCTTCATCATACAGCAGCAGAAAGAAGAAGACAAAAAAACATCACGAGTTCATCTTCAATATCAAAACAACACGAACTCTGTTTCTTGTTTACATCATCTTCAGATGTTTCTAATTCACATCATCTCTGTAAATTAAAAACCCTAGAAAAATACATATCTTCATTGATTCTATGAAGCAGCAGAAAAGAAAAAAAAAAGAGAAAAAAGTAGATTTGGAAAGAAAAAAAGAGAGGAGAGAAAATAAATCTGAAAATGATTTTTTTCCTCTTGATTTTTCCTATATATATGGTCCTAATCTAAAAGGGTATTTCTGCCACTACAAGATGACATCACTCTAAAACCAAACCATAATTTCTAGGACCAAACAATAATATATATTTTAAAAAAGGACCCAACAGACAGTTGACTTAGTCAACTGGACCAAACTCATCCTAATATATTATTTCTAAGACCTATTAGTATTTCCTACCTTACGTAAAACCTTGGAATCACTTTTCCCAATCTCCCATCACTAACCACTCATGAAGGGTATCAGAGAAACATTCTTTCTGTAGCTACTTCAACATTCATTTAGGAACATCATAATTGCATTTTGTGACATTTGTATGCTTTTGGCAAACGGCAACCAAGGAACAAATCAACTTGTCTCCGCTGGCCAAAGACAATAAACTGTAGATTCGAATAATTCAAATGGTTATCATATGCAGGGTTTCTTGTTACTATTATTTTTCTTTTGTTTTATCGCTTTTTTCAATTTTTGTTTCTCCTTTACCGTTCATTTTCTTTGTAATATCTTTGTATTATAGCTGTAAAAATTGTAAAGTATGGTGCCATAGCACAACACATGTCAGAGTGCGTCAATCGTTTTGTGAGCCGTGTTAACAAAAATCTGCATCAAATTCTGCATCTGATTTATTGCGTAATGTTCAATAGAACTGAAAAAACTATTTATAAAGCGCGGATCTGGTTTTTGTAATGGATCACTTAATTGCAATGATTAATGGAATTAAAACGATCGGTGGAGTAAGGTCGTCCCAAAAGGTTGGTGGAGCACTGAAGTAGCATTGACTGCATGGAGGCCAGAGCAACATTTGGCAGCTGAAAATGTAGATCTTTGATGAGAAACGCTGGATTCCAAGTTGATTCGTAGATGCCCACTAAGAATAGCAAGGCTGTGGTGGTTGAGAATTTCTGAACATTTTCACCATGATTTTCACATCATTTTTGAGTTCACGAAGAAGGAAAACCAAGTAAAATAACTGTTGAGCCAAATGGAATCTCATAGTGCGTTCAATCCATCGAACTTGTGTCTAGTTGAGTGTATGAATGGAAGACTCTTGTTATATTTTACCAATAAATTCTAATTGCTTTGGGATCTCTTTACTTGGTTTACCCCAAATCAATTATTTCTGAGATATATGTGGCAGACAACACCCTAGTTCCCCACAACTGGACTCTCACAAAGTGAAGACAATATGCAAATGGCAATATAAAAATGAAAACAAATTCTTAGTTTTGCCGAACACGTGGTACCATGTCGAAATCACTTTGTGTCAATTATTTTGATGCCATTATCGAAGTTGAGCATCTGAATGTTTGGATTTTACCCTGATCTTAGTTAACCTTCCAAGTTCCAACGATATACTCCTTACAGTTGCAACAATATACTACTAATAGGCATGAGATACAGGAGTCGCACTTGTCTATACTCCCTGGTTTAAATAACCAGTTTGTCAGAAGAAGTCCAAGTTCGGTTACAAAATTCCAACAACCAAAGGGCAATTGGTCTAGTGGTATGATTCTCGCTTAGTGTGAGAGAGGTCCCGACTTCAGTTCTCGGATTGCCCCAAATCCTCAAATTTTTTAGAATATTATGTCGTGACACACAATCATTTTCGAAATGTGCTCATTTTTTGGGGTATGTAGAGCTATGTAAGATAATTATTTCCCCAAAATATTAGTTTTAAATATCAAAAGTATTTCCCGCTTTTGGAAATTAAGGTTAATCATGTTGATTCAGAATTGAGTCAATTGATATAATGAGTTGCATCATGTTGATTCAAAATTGAATCAATTGATATACTGAATTGCATGTTTGGGGTTACTTTCGATAATTATGTTCTCAGTTTCACGTTTGATTTGAATTTTTATCACTATTAATTGGATCCAAAACTTACAGAGTTTGCACAATCTTACGAAAGATTAAAAGCTGCATGCTTTTGTGAGGAATTGCAACCATCTTCTCTCTCATCTCAAGGTAATAATATCCTCGCTCAATCTCCCAACTCCCCAACCCTTAGAAAATGATTTATTTTTTTAGATTTTATTTTAGATTTAAGACCTTTACTTGTTTTTGTAGGTATTGCTGATAGGATTCAGAAGTCTTTCACTATTGCTAGAAGAACCACCAAATTCAGTTTATAAATTGACTATAGCAACTAAGTAGTAAGCTTGATTTTATTAGAGTTAACTCATCTGATTCACTGTTTTTGTTTAAAAGAGTTTTTAATTTTAATTCAATGAGGTATATCTTTTTTACAAGGGACATATAAGAACATGCTATTTATTTATTTTAGATTTTAAAAACTCGAATAGGTATAATCTATAGCTTTTGTTTTAGCTCTTTGAACTCATATGGGTTGATATGATTGAAATTGGTATTATATATTGTCTATGTATATATGCCAACCAAATTACAAGCATTTGGTTTGCAACTGATTGAATAACTTTAGCATCCAAATTACAAGCATTCCTGGCTCCATAATATATATAGAGCCTGGAGATAAGTTTTTCCATATATCTTGTGTCTATTATTCAGTGCAGTCGGTGTATTCACCTAATAACTTGATTGTTTTTTTGATTATGTGCAGTCTTTCGTGTATGTGCGGGTAGTACCAAAATTTTCTATGGAAAACCCAGTACCACTTGGTAGGCAGCGTGAAACCATCTCTGCACTATGGTCTTACTTCGATAAGGAAAAGCCACCTTCAAAGTATGTAATGTCTCGTCATTGTAACACAAGACTTGCTGCTGATCCTATAAAGAATGGCACATTTAGTTTGATTGCCCATCTAAAGAGATGCATCAACTTAAGAAGGAACAACCAGTTATGAACTTATGATGTTTAAATTTTGTTTTTGTTATTAAGGAGAAACTAGACTATTTGGAATTTAGTATTCTGTTAATGTGTACTGAAGTTGAAATTTTTGATGTATTTGAAATTTAGAATAAAACTTGACAGGTGCATGAAAATTTGCCTGTCAGTTTGGTGAAACCGAAAGAAATAAGAAATTTCATGTGACTTGACGGTTAACCAAAACCAAAGGGTTTTATACCAAACCGAGTCGGAACTGAACCGAACAAAACCAAATAAGCTTAGTGGTTTCATCAGTTGTGAAAACTGAAAAACCGAGTGTTTCCGTTTATGTTTTTTTTTTCTTTCCAAAAACCATAACGAACCGAACCATGTGAATCCCTATTTATTATAGTGTTTTATGTGTGTATAGGCATGGTTTTCGTTCCAATTTTTTCCAACTCGCTTCGAGTCGTGTCTCTAAAGCGGAAAACTCATGACTCGGTCATTTGACCTTTTCTGGAAGCGTTGACTAAGTCAACCACCTGCAAATATGAAATTTAAGTTAAGGTTAAGAAAAATATAAAGGAAATGGTGACGATCAACCCTGAGACCTCCTACTTCCTAGGAAGCACCCTTAACCACTGCTCCATAACATTTTTTGATGTTTAATGTGAGCATATTTTTAATTTGTAACAATACTCGTACATTTCGATGATATTCCTAGGCGTATATATTAAAATATAACGCTTCAATAACCAATCATTGATCGTCACTTCACTCTTCAACATGCGATTCGCTTCTTAAAAATCAAAAATGAGTCACGCTTTGCTTCACGCTTTAAAAACCTTGTGTATAAGTGTTTTGGGGAAATAAACATTTATGGAAAAATTGGCTTAAAAAGAGCTAGCAAATGGATATGGGCACCCTCTTCTTCTTCATTTTGAAACAGATTCACGGAATTTATGGGAGATTTTTAAGGATTTAAGTCAAAGATATCTTCTTGAGGTAAAAAGAAACCATATCTTTATGAGTTGGTTTTTCTTTAAAAAGAGAAAAAAATCTGGGGTTTTATTTTAAAATAAAGAACATATTCTTTGTAATAAAGAAGATAATATCCCCAAGATTTTATTTTATAAAATAAAGGAAGTTGTGTGATAAATGGAGAAAACAAATATTCCTTAGATATTTTTCTTTAAAGAGAAGATCCTCGTGGAGTTATGGAAGAAGATTTTGAGAAGATATTTGAGTAATGGGTTGGTGTGTATAAAAAGGGAGCTAATAGGACCGAACAGGGATATCTTAGAGAGTAGAGTTTAGAGATTGCGAGAGTATTATTTTCATCTTTCTTGTTGAGTTGTTTAAATTGAACGATGATGCTTCCAAATCCAAATATGTTTATGTGTTCCACCATGATGAGTAGCCATATTTCTCGCGACCAAGGCAGTGGAGAAAGTTATTTACGCATGGTTGATGGGTAATTATTTTGAATTATTTTATTTACTCTAGTTTGTTTTTTTATTATTTTTGTTCTATTTTACGTTTTTGGGTATTTCTAGAGGTTTTGGAACGGAAATGAAAAGAAATTGAGACAAAGATTTTGGTGATTAAAGACTTGGAGTAAAAGTTAAAGCGAAAAAAACAGAGAGAGAAAAACGTAGAATCTTATTTTTAGCTTTTATTTTCATTTTCATTTTTTTAGATTTTTTTTTAGTTTTTATTTTTAGAAACTGTATTAGGGTTTAGCTATATTTTTTGTAATTTTTATTTTATTTTTGGACACTTTTCAAGTTTATCTATTTGGACTTTGGACATTGTTATTTTTGAACCCTAAGGAAGGGTAAAGTTAAATATAAACTGCAAGGAAGGACAGAAATAACGATATTGTCTCGGCCCTTCGGGGTTCGCACACTGACACAGGAGTCGGGGCCGGAATCGACTTCACCGATTCATCCCCCGTCTGAACGGGAGGCAAGAGTTCAAACCACCCACGAATCCCATGTCAGTGGGTTTTATGGACGCATTCGTACGTAATACATATATGTTGAGGTCTTGAAAATGGTTTTAATTTCTAGTAAAGGGCAAGGCCGGGCCAAATAACATAAGGACTCGGATTTCATCACCGTTTCCTTCTTTCCCGCCTTAGGAACACGTTACCGACGCGAACTTAAGACTTAAAATACTGACCAGATAGAGACCGATAAGGTGGCGATCTTGTAGGAAAGTCGTTCGAAAGGATTTTAAGTATTGGTTGCTTTGTTAGCTTAACTCAAGGTTCTAAATGATTATTGTAAGTTGAATCGCACAGCCTTGTAACCCAAGCAAATGTTTCCACAAAGGTAGGGGTTATTCATGCTCTTTAGAGCTTATCCTGCTTCTCTTCGACTTACTTTAATTATGATCGTTCTAAGAGGTTTGCAAAAATCGTAACTAGTTGCCTTTCAGGGGAGCAGAAGTTTCCTAGAAACAATCTAATTGGAGTCATCATGTTTTTTGTTTGCTAGATTCAATAGGTTTGATTTGGTCGAGTCATCCTTGTTTGTCATTGTTTAGAATTTCCTTGGAGTTAGGATGTTGAACTGGTATAACGGTAGCCAATACAATGAATATCCGACTGATTCTCAAAATGGACATTATTCGTACTATTACCATAGTGTGGATAGTTTTTAGGACTACCAACCTTTCGAAAGTTATGGCTCATATCATGGTGATCCCAATTACTATTCGCACACGCACCGGTCATGCGAACAAGAAAAATAAGGAATATTATAGTATTAGCACCCCGTCTTTGGAGGATATAATCAAACAGTTGGAAACCAATACTTTTTATATTCTTTTTATTCATATTTATCCTCTAGAAGAGTCCCTCAAGGAATTAACTGGGATGACAAATAAGTTTGTGTTAGTGTCGAAGGAAAGAATTGCTCAAAGTAATCTTAATTGCCAATACAATGTTTCCGATATTACCATGGAAAATGATGATAGTTATTATTCACCTAATCAAGATGGAGAGGTTATAATTGGTAACACTACTTATTTATATAAGGTTCGACCATCGGGTTAGAATTGGTAACACTACTTATTCATGTTATTGTGATTATGATGATGAGGATAGTGCTGATGAAGAATCTGAAATATGTAGGTAGTGATTAGGAAATTGTTACTCCAATTGAGCTTCATCATGATAGTGTTATTTCTAGTTCGCATCCTGATAATATTGATGATTATTCACCTATTCAAAAGGAATAGGATTTGATTACAGATACCACTGTTTTAGATGATGTAGTATTAGTTCATGATCCTTTAGCCTGCAATGTGTTTGACATTGATGAACTTATCAATGAATCGGAGGAAGTATTGATGAGCCTTTACTAGAGACTTTATCTGATAATCCTTTATATGATTGTGATGATGGTTTAGAGGAAAGAGTTTATTATCAAAATACTGTTTTAGTGTCTAACAATATAAAAACAATAGTATCAAGAAGATAGACTTGTAGAAAATTTAAATATAAGTGAGGATGAACAACCTGATTACAACCTAGAAGAAGCAATTTACCATTTTCAAGAATCTGACGATTTACAAATTAGGTAAATTGTGACTTGTCTATCTAGAGACACTCAAAACTCTAAGTTTGGAGGTGACTATCATCCTCCATGTGCTTTACCTTTAACTATTCGAAAGGGTTAGTTTAACCATAGTTACTACCTGATAATTTCATCAAACAATAAATTGTCAAACACATTGCAGGCTAAAGGATCATGAACTAATACTATATCGTTTAAAACAGTGGTATCTTTAATCAAATCCTTCGAATAGGTTAATAATCATCAATATTGTTAGGATTTGAATTATAAATAACACTATCATTATGAAGCTCAACTGGAGTAACAATTTTCTAATCATTATGCCTATATATTTCTGATTCTTCATCAACACTATGTTCATCATCATAATCATAATAACATGAAGATGGTCGAACCTTTTCTAAACAAGTAGTGTTACCAATTCTAATCTCTCCATCTTTATTAGGTGATTAATAACTATCCTCATTTTCAAGGGTAATATTGAAAACACTGTATTGTCAATTAAGATTATTTTGAGCAATTATTTCCTC
>JAJJMB010006457.1:0-12100 GCA_023531105.1 Papaver atlanticum | reverse complement strand
TCCCCTACCATTTCTTGCACGATAGGTAATTACCGGGTAGAAAAAGATTTATTTGACTTAGGAGCTAGTGTGAACTTACTTCCGTACCATGTGTACCTTGAGATAGGGCTAGGTGAAATGAAACCAACCAAGATAACACTCCAGTTAGCTGATAGGTCAGTGAAAGTTCCTCGTGGAGTCATAGAGGATGTTCTAATTGAGGTCGACAAGTTTATATATCCAGTGGATTTTGTTATCCTAGATACCCAACATGTCCCAGACCCAGAAAACCAGATACCTGTGATTTTAGGTCGCCCATTCTTAGCTACATCCAATGCGATCATTAATTGTCGAAATTGTATCATGAATTTGTCTTTTGGTAATATGACTATTGAGCTAAATATTTTCAATATTTGTAAGCAACCCTCTGAGTTAGATGACTCATCCTTTGAAGAGGTAAACATGATAGGAACCTTGGTTCAGGAGTCATTACCAAACACTTTGCTAGAAGATCCATTAGAGAAATGCCTAGCCCACTTTGGGTTTGACTTTGATGACGATGGTGTGATTAATGAGGTGAATGCTTTGCAAGATGCCGCCCCTTTAATGGACACTAGTAATGGATGGAGACCTAAGTTCGAACCACTACCAGTTTCTAAATCTAGTTTAATTCCTTCTTTAGAAGAGCCCCCTAAGTTGGACCTTAAACCATTACCAGATAGACTGAAATATGTGTTTTTAGGCCCATCTGAGACTTTACCTGTGATTATTGCTTCCAACTTGGATAGTGATCAGGAAAGTAGGCTAGTCACCGTACTTCAAGACAACAATGAAGTTTTAGGGTGGACCATAGCAGATATTAAGGGTATAAGTCCTACTGTTTGTATGCATCAGATTAATTTAGAAGATGATACTAAACCCTCTAAGGAGATGCAACGTCGACTGAACCCTAATATGAAAGAAGTAGTTCGAATTGAAGTGCTTAAGTTGTTAGATGCGGGTATTATCTACCCCATTTCAGACAGTAAGTGGGTCAGCCCCGTTCAGGTTATTCCCAAGAAATCAGGTATCACTGTAGTCCAGAATGATAACAATGAATTAATCCCAACCCGAGTGACATGGGGATGGCGTGTCTGTATTGACTATAGAAAATTGAACAAGGTCACAAGGAAGGATCACTTTCCTCTTCCTTTTTATCGACCAAATGCTAGAGAGATTAGCTGGACATAGTCATTATTGCTTCTTAGATGGCTACTCGGGCTATAATCAGATCGTTATTGCCCCAGAGGACCAAGAAAAAACTACTTTTACCTGTCCCTTTGGTACCTTTGCGTATAGACGCATGCCTTTCGGGTTGTGTAATGCACCTGCTACTTTCCAACGGTGTATGATGAGCATATTTTCTGACATGGTAGAACGGTTCTTAGAGGTCTTTATGGATGACTTTTCAGTGTTTGGTTCATCTTTTGACGAATGCTTGCATCATTTGACACTAGTGTTGACTAGGTGTAAGGTAAAGAATTTAGTGCTTAATTGGGAAAAATGTCATTTCATGGTTAAATCAGGAATTGTGTTAGGGCATATCGTATCTTCAAAGGGTATAGAGGTAGACAAAGCCAAGGTTGACCTTATTAAAACTTTACAGGTCCCAAAAACCGTAAAACATATTAGGTCATTCTTAGGGCACGTAGGATTTTATCGACGATTCATTAAGGACTTTAGCTTGATTTCTAGACCTCTTTGCAATTTACTTGCGAAAGATGTTAATTTTGTCTTTGATGATGCTTGTTTAAAGGATTTTGAGAAGCTTAAGACGTTACTCACTACCGCTCCCATAGTTCAGGCACCTAACTGGAACCTACCCTTTGAAATTATGTGTGATGCTTCAGATTATGCAATAGGTGTTCTGTTAGGTCAAAAAGAAAACAAATTACTTCATGTGATTTACTATGCTAGCAAAACTCTAAATGATGTCCAACTGAACTATACAACTACCGAAAATGAACTGTTAGCCATCGTTTTTTCCTTGGATAAGTTTAGATCCTACCTATTAGGTTCTAAGGTCATAATTTTTACTGATCATGCTGCTTTAAAATATCTTTTGTCTAAAAAGGATTCCAAACCTAGATTGATTAGATGGATCCTATTGTTACAAGAATTCAAGTTAGATATTAGAGACAAAAAGGGTGCTGAAAATGTAGTAGCAGATCACTTGTCTAGGCTTGTTGTGGATTCCCCTGATGATTTCACTCCCGTTAGGGATAGCTTTCCTGATGAACAATTGTTCTTTGTTTCCCAATCACCTTGGTATGCAAATATAGTGAATTATCTTGTTACTGGTCGAATGCCTCAACATTGGGTTAAACAAGATCGTTCTAGGTTTTTAGCCGAGGTTAAGCATTTCTTTTGGGATGATCCTTATTTGTTTAAGTATTGTCCAGACCAAATTATTAGGAGATGTGTACCTGAGAATGACCAGTCTAGTATTATCTCCTTTTGTCATGAGCATGCGTGTGGGGGTCACTTTAGTACTAAGAAGACTGCTGCAAAGATATTGCAGTGTGGATTTTACTGGCCTTCGTTGTTTAAGGACTCCCATAGTCATTGTGCTTCTTGTGAGCGTTGCCAGAAGTTAGGGACCATTTCTCGTAGAAATATGATGCCTTTGAACCCTATATTTAGTGATTGAGGTCTTTGATGTGTGGGGAATTGATTTTATGGGTCCATTCCCTAATTCTTTTGGTTATCTTTACATACTTGTCGCTATAGACTATGTGTCTAAGTGGGTTGAGGCGGTTCCGTGTATAAAAAATGACCACAAGGTCGTACTCCAGTTTTTGAAAGTTAATATACTTACACCTTTTGGTATACCGCGAGCTATAATTAGTGATGGAGGAACACACTTTCGTAATAGACCATTTGCACTTTTAATGAAACAATATGGTATTACTCACAAAGTAGCTACCCTATATCACCCACAGACTAGTGGTCAGGTAGAGGTTTCCAATAGGGAGATAAAACGTATATTAGAGAAAACTGTTAATCCTAGTAGAAAAGACCGGTCGTCGAGGCTTAGTGATGCCTTATGGGCTTATCGTACTGCGTTTAAGACCCCCATTGGAATGTCACCTTATCGTCTAGTATTTGGCAAGGTATGTCACTTACCTGTTGAGTTAGAACATAAAGCATATTGGGCTGTTAAACAGCTAAACTTTTCACTTGACAAAGAAGGAGTTCACAGAAAACTCCAGCTCGATGAGTTGGACGAGATTCGTAGAGATTCATACGATAGTGCTAAGGAGTATAAGAACAAAATGAAACTTGTGCATGATAAATATATTTTAAGAAAGTCACTTTCTCCAAGTCAAAAAGTTCTTCTGTATGATACTCGTTTGCATTTATTCCCTGTGAAGTTGCGCCCTCGGTGGACCGGACCTTTTGTGGTCCGCACTGTTTTTCCTCATGGCGCTGTTGAAATTGAAACACTAGATGGTAGTAGTTCTTCTAAGTTTAACTGTCAGAGATTGTAGACCTTTTTAGAACCTTTGCCTACAGGTGATATTGAGGAGGTCCCTCTGGAGGACCCTATTTACCTTGATTGACCATCTAGGTATTTGGTATTTGTATGTTGTATATTATTTTTTCTATTTTTATTTTTAGGTTTTTATTTTTATTTTTACTTTTCTCCTTATTTTCCGAGGAAGGATTATTACGCTTCACCCAGGTACTATCTTTCCGACTTCTCTCTTTACTAATTCCTCATGTTACTTATATTTTTGGTACTTTTCTTTCATTAGAAACATTGAGGACAATGTTAGATTTAAGTTTGGGGTGGGTTGAGAAACTTTTTGTTAGGATGGCACTAACCAATGTAAGTGGATGGAAGCATCTTGATTGTAGGTTTTAGGAACCAATCTGAGTAGATGGAAACATCTAAAAGAGTTTATTCATAAAAGCACAGAGCTCAGGTGTTAGAAATAACATGATAGTTTCACCGTATCTCGGAATCATCTTATTACTTCTGTTTTTGTTTTTGCAAATTTTTATGTTGATGTCTGCTGGGTTGAAATAGAGTGATTGAGTTACTTAAAAAAATAAAAAATAAAATAAAGGTTTATTATAAAGTCGACCACTGGTTCCCTTGTATATGCCAGCTGAGTTGATGTAGATTTAGGATTATCGACCACTGGTTCCCTTGTATATGCCAGTTGTGTTGATATTAGTCCAGACCAGTATCTCAATCCACTAGGTCATAGGTTCATCTTGGCATTGACGTCCATTCGCAACCATCTACTTCTATTTCCATCTTCTTAATCTATTCATGTGATTTGTTTGATTCCGGATATTGATGTCCATAGTGTGACTATTTGAGTAGAGCTTTGTCACTTATATATGAATTGTAGTATGCTTGAGTGCAAACTCGTGTACAACAATTGGAATTTCGCATCAGGGTATTTCCTTCTGTAATCAATGACAGTATGCCAACTAAGGAGATTCTTTAGTGCTATTCCAAGGTTCTGCGTAGATAGCTAGGGTCTGGAGTAAAGGTTTTGTGGGTACACCTCTTGTAAACCCTCCCGAGACTATAACTCGGCCACTAGGGCCACCTAGGGGTTTAAAGGCTTGTTGAACGCGCTAAGTGCAATCGCGATGCCTGCGACAGTGAGTTAGGATTTTATTTTGTAGATTTAATTTGCTCGGACTAGCAAATAATAAGTTTGGGGGTATTTGATAGACACATTTATGTGTCTATTTTGGTCTCAATTATGTGTATTGTTAGTGTTAGATTTTGTAGTTATTTGATTATTTTATGTTTTTGTAGGTGTTTTTGGAGAAATAAGCTTTTGCGGCGAAATTTGCTCGAAAAGTGGTTTTTGCGCTCGTGGGAGAAAATTACTAAAGGCACCCCTCAAATGGATAAGGGGCACCCAGTTGATAAGGGGTAACCACCTTCTATTCGCACCCCTAGTCCGGATAAGGGGCATCCACCTCCTTCTTCATTTCAAAAATACAAAATTGGCGGGAAACTTTGGAGCAGACGAACAGATATTGGATTCGATTTCTACTCGAGTTCTAGAGAGACTTAATCACTAAATTACATATGGATGGGTTCGTTAATGCTAAACAGGGTTATCAGGTCTAGCAGAATTAATTAAATAGGGCCAGTCCATCGAGGTTGATTGAAACAAGGAAAATGTTGTTGAAAGTCCGAGACTTTCAGGCGAGAATTCGAACAAGATTTTTGTGGGTTGGTCTAGGCTCTTTGAACGATAACAGGGATGGTAGTATGTTTTAAATCGACAAACCAGGAGTTCTACACGTGATTTCAGTAAACAGGGAAGGATATCTTTCATCTCGGCAAAACAGGGAATTTTTATGATATATTTGGAAGTTACGCGTAGTTAAGGGAAGATATATCTTCTGGGATTCTTTTGAGAAGATTTGGGAAGGTTGGAAAAATCAAAAACGCGTAAGCAGAGAAGAAGAAGGAAATAAACACGAGACTTGAGGTGAAAGAAAAGAAAGAATAATCGAAGATTTCTTGGAGATTTATTTGCCTGGTGATGTATATATAGGTTGTCGAGATTTTGGGGTCGATACGAAGGCTAAGGGAGGCTACAGAGGCGTAAAATCGAGTACCAGGAAAATTGTTTCTGCTGGTGTAGTGAAGAACACGAAGAACATAAGACGCACATGCGACAGTCGTTTATGCTACAGTGTCAGTGACAGTTTATATTTATCGATCTCTATAACAGTTCGGTTTGTAACACATATAATTGTTACAAACCCGGTTTTTAATAGTTTTTCTCCATTTCATCATTTGTGAATACCTTTTGAGCAATGAAACAATATTTTGATCGTGCTTCCACTATGATGAGCTAATTCTCACTCAACCAAGGAAAAGGAGGAAACTATTCACTCATGTTTGATTGGTAAATTCTTTTTACAATTTCTTTAATTATTTATTTTATTTAATTCACTAGGATCAACATAATTAAAGATAAAATTGGTTTTCTTAATTAGTTGTGAATCAATTCGATGTGTTATGCTTAGAATCAATTCTTTGATAATTCATGCTTAGGGATTACAATTTAATATTTGGACACCTTATAGATTAAAAGTGAATTAGTGAGAAAAAGAGCTTAATAATAATTTCAGAAATATCATTGTAAACCAATCAACTAGAAGGAATAGTGGAATCCGGAGCCTTGGTCTATTTTATATCTTGAAATCAAATTTTTAATTAAGTTTTCTTTATTTTTAAGTTTCATTAAGTCTAAAATCTATTGCTTTCACAATTCTCAACGAACCTATTACTACAACCACAATTAAAAATCTTATCAATTTTTGCTCCGCCGACGCGGACTTTTTTTTAGGTTTAGGTTTTAGATTTTTATTTTATTTTTTGTTTTTAGTCTTTATTTAGTTTTATTTTATTATTTTCTAGATTTTACTTCGGTATTTTTGTTTTTTGTGTGCAGGATTGACTTGAAGCGAAAGTTGGAAAGTTAGACTTGTTTGCCATTAAAGGAGAAAGCCGGAGATTTTATTTTTAAAGAACTTTTATTTATTAGTTTCTTTATTTTTCTTTTGGACTTGTAATTTTCTATTTTGCTGCTTGTTTATTTTATTTATTATAAAAGAAAAAAAAAACACTTGCACACACCAATTGCATTTTCGTCCGGCACCGATTTTAGGAAAACAAGTGGTTTAGTACGGTGAACCCTCTAGGCGTTATCATCCGAAACACCACAAACCTCAGCCTCGTACCTTTGGGTATATTTTGCTGTGGTAACCCAAGCCTACCTAATTTAGTTAGCCCAGCATTTGCATGTGCACAGTTTTTGGTTGAATTCTTGTATGCCAGAACGTAAGAGAGACGCTCTAGGACGGTTTATGCGTGAAAAACCTAGAAGTGATATTTTAGGAAACAAGAATCTTGACTACCTAAATCTAGAAATTCCTATTTTTGGACGTTCTTCTCACGGTGAGGAAAATATCTTTAATACTCCTATAGTGCCAGAAACGACAACTGTAAGAGATTACATGTACCCAACTAGGTCCACCTGACCATCGTGCATAAGATTACCATCCTCTTCAGCTAATTATGAGTTGAAACCTAGTACTATTCAGATGATTCCTGTATTCTTTGGGAAAGATGATGAGAACCCATACTTTCATGTAAGGGACTTTGAGGAAATTTGTGGAACAGTTAAGATTAAAGACCTTAGTGATGAAATTTTAGATTGTTTCCTCTTTCCTTAAGAGATAAAGCTAAATCTTGGCTAAATAATTTACCATCTGAGTCTACAACAACATGGGATGAACTCACTTATGTGTTCTTCCAGAAGTTTTACCCAAAACATAAAACCTCGTCTATTAGGCAAAAAATTAGCACCAGTATGCAACAAGAAGGAGAGTCTCTTTATAGGTTTTTAGAAAGATTCAATAATCTCTTGGTGCAGTGTCCCCATCATGGGTATGAAAAAATGAAATTAGTGCAAATTCTTTTTGACGGGTTAGACTACTCAACCAAATCCTTGGTTGAGTCATTATGTGCTGGAGGGTTCTTAAATAAAACTGCTGATCAAGCATATTCCTTTTTAGAAGAAGTAGCTGACAAATCCCAACAGTGAGAATCATGTGTAGAGCCCACTAAAATACTTTTGGTAAATAGAAATAACACCAATATGGTAGACTCAATCTTTGAGTCAGATGCTAAGTTTGCTACCTTATCTAGACGGTTAGAAGCTTTAGAATTAAATCAGTCTAAACATAAGTCTTTTGTTGAAACTGATGATAGGCTTAGAACCTCTCAAGTCTCTAGTTGTGGAATAGAGCCCAATAACTCATTTTGGGAAGGACAGATTAGTGAAGAGCAAGCACATGCTCTTTATAACAACTCTAGATTTGAAAATCGTCTAAAATTCATGGTCTCATGGTCAGAATCAAGGTCAGATTAGTAATTCTTAGGCACCCCCAGGTTTTGGTTACACTAAGAATCTTTCGGGTTCAACCCAATCTAAAACCCTTATAAGAATATAATATCTTGCTTAGAGGAAACTCTTATTATGCTAGCAAAGAACCATGAAATGTTATCAAATAATCACTCTAGCTTTCAACAAGAAACCAGGCAGAGTTTACAATATAATTCTCAAACTCTATCTAAGTTAGAACATCAAGTGGGTCAAATAGCTAAGACTCTAAATGAAAGAGAGAATGGAAAGTTCCCTAGTCAGCCTAATCCAAATCCCAAAGGAATGAATGCAATTAGAACCCTTAGGAGTGGTAGAGTAGTAGACAATCAGGTAACCATGCCCGATAGTGAACATACTGTAGTTCACCCCTCAGGACCACCAGTAGCTGAGGAGACTGATAAAGTTCCTGATGATGTAAATTCAGTTCCTTAGAGGTCTGATTCTGTGCCTAGAGCCCCATTCCCACAGCTACTAGTACCAACCAAAAAGGAATCCCATTTTAATGACATATTGGAGGTTTTTAAGCAAGTTACTATAAACCTTCCTTTATTAGATGCAATTAGGCAACTCTCTGTTTACGCTAAGTTCCTTAAGGATATGTGTATGAGAAAGAGAAAGCTGAATGTCCCTAAGAAAGCCTTTTTAGCTACTCATGTAAGTTCGATCATCCAGAATACCACTACTCCTAAATACAAAGACCCGGGTTCCCCTACCATTTCTTGCACGATAGGTAATTACCGGGTAGAAAAAGATTTATTTGACTTAGGAGCTAGTGTGAACTTACTTCCGTACCATGTGTACCTTGAGATAGGGCTAGGTGAAATGAAACCAACCAAGATAACACTCCAGTTAGCTGATAGGTCAGTGAAAGTTCCTCGTGGAGTCATAGAGGATGTTCTAATTGAGGTCGACAAGTTTATATATCCAGTGGATTTTGTTATCCTAGATACCCAACATGTCCCAGACCCAGAAAACCAGATACCTGTGATTTTAGGTCGCCCATTCTTAGCTACATCCAATGCGATCATTAATTGTCGAAATTGTATCATGAATTTGTCTTTTGGTAATATGACTATTGAGCTAAATATTTTCAATATTTGTAAGCAACCCTCTGAGTTAGATGACTCATCCTTTGAAGAGGTAAACATGATAGGAACCTTGGTTCAGGAGTCATTACCAAACACTTTGCTAGAAGATCCATTAGAGAAATGCCTAGCCCACTTTGGGTTTGACTTTGATGACGATGGTGTGATTAATGAGGTGAATGCTTTGCAAGATGCCGCCCCTTTAATGGACACTAGTAATGGATGGAGACCTAAGTTCGAACCACTACCAGTTTCTAAATCTAGTTTAATTCCTTCTTTAGAAGAGCCCCCTAAGTTGGACCTTAAACCATTACCAGATAGACTGAAATATGTGTTTTTAGGCCCATCTGAGACTTTACCTGTGATTATTGCTTCCAACTTGGATAGTGATCAGGAAAGTAGGCTAGTCACCGTACTTCAAGACAACAATGAAGTTTTAGGGTGGACCATAGCAGATATTAAGGGTATAAGTCCTACTGTTTGTATGCATCAGATTAATTTAGAAGATGATACTAAACCCTCTAAGGAGATGCAACGTCGACTGAACCCTAATATGAAAGAAGTAGTTCGAATTGAAGTGCTTAAGTTGTTAGATGCGGGTATTATCTACCCCATTTCAGACAGTAAGTGGGTCAGCCCCGTTCAGGTTATTCCCAAGAAATCAGGTATCACTGTAGTCCAGAATGATAACAATGAATTAATCCCAACCCGAGTGACATGGGGATGGCGTGTCTGTATTGACTATAGAAAATTGAACAAGGTCACAAGGAAGGATCACTTTCCTCTTCCTTTTTATCGACCAAATGCTAGAGAGATTAGCTGGACATAGTCATTATTGCTTCTTAGATGGCTACTCGGGCTATAATCAGATCGTTATTGCCCCAGAGGACCAAGAAAAAACTACTTTTACCTGTCCCTTTGGTACCTTTGCGTATAGACGCATGCCTTTCGGGTTGTGTAATGCACCTGCTACTTTCCAACGGTGTATGATGAGCATATTTTCTGACATGGTAGAACGGTTCTTAGAGGTCTTTATGGATGACTTTTCAGTGTTTGGTTCATCTTTTGACGAATGCTTGCATCATTTGACACTAGTGTTGACTAGGTGTAAGGTAAAGAATTTAGTGCTTAATTGGGAAAAATGTCATTTCATGGTTAAATCAGGAATTGTGTTAGGGCATATCGTATCTTCAAAGGGTATAGAGGTAGACAAAGCCAAGGTTGACCTTATTAAAACTTTACAGGTCCCAAAAACCGTAAAACATATTAGGTCATTCTTAGGGCACGTAGGATTTTATCGACGATTCATTAAGGACTTTAGCTTGATTTCTAGACCTCTTTGCAATTTACTTGCGAAAGATGTTAATTTTGTCTTTGATGATGCTTGTTTAAAGGATTTTGAGAAGCTTAAGACGTTACTCACTACCGCTCCCATAGTTCAGGCACCTAACTGGAACCTACCCTTTGAAATTATGTGTGATGCTTCAGATTATGCAATAGGTGTTCTGTTAGGTCAAAAAGAAAACAAATTACTTCATGTGATTTACTATGCTAGCAAAACTCTAAATGATGTCCAACTGAACTATACAACTACCGAAAATGAACTGTTAGCCATCGTTTTTTCCTTGGATAAGTTTAGATCCTACCTATTAGGTTCTAAGGTCATAATTTTTACTGATCATGCTGCTTTAAAATATCTTTTGTCTAAAAAGGATTCCAAACCTAGATTGATTAGATGGATCCTATTGTTACAAGAATTCAAGTTAGATATTAGAGACAAAAAGGGTGCTGAAAATGTAGTAGCAGATCACTTGTCTAGGCTTGTTGTGGATTCCCCTGATGATTTCACTCCCGTTAGGGATAGCTTTCCTGATGAACAATTGTTCTTTGTTTCCCAATCACCTTGGTATGCAAATATAGTGAATTATCTTGTTACTGGTCGAATGCCTCAACATTGGGTTAAACAAGATCGTTCTAGGTTTTTAGCCGAGGTTAAGCATTTCTTTTGGGATGATCCTTATTTGTTTAAGTATTGTCCAGACCAAATTATTAGGAGATGTGTACCTGAGAATGACCAGTCTAGTATTATCTCCTTTTGTCATGAGCATGCGTGTGGGGGTCACTTTAGTACTAAGAAGACTGCTGCAAAGATATTGCAGTGTGGATTTTACTGGCCTTCGTTGTTTAAGGACTCCCATAGTCATTGTGCTTCTTGTGAGCGTTGCCAGAAGTTAGGGACCATTTCTCGTAGAAATATGATGCCTTTGAACCCTATATTTAGTGATTGAGGTCTTTGATGTGTGGGGAATTGATTTTATGGGTCCATTCCCTAATTCTTTTGGTTATCTTTACATACTTGTCGCTATAGACTATGTGTCTAAGTGGGTTGAGGCGGTTCCGTGTATAAAAAATGACCACAAGGTCGTACTCCAGTTTTTGAAAGTTAATATACTTACACCTTTTGGTATACCGCGAGCTATAATTAGTGATGGAGGAACACACTTTCGTAATAGACCATTTGCACTTTTAATGAAACAATATGGTATTACTCACAAAGTAGCTACCCTATATCACCCACAGACTAGTGGTCAGGTAGAGGTTTCCAATAGGGAGATAAAACGTATATTAGAGAAAACTGTTAATCCTAGTAGAAAAGACCGGTCGTCGAGGCTTAGTGATGCCTTATGGGCTTATCGTACTGCGTTTAAGACCCCCATTGGAATGTCACCTTATCGTCTAGTATTTGGCAAGGTATGTCACTTACCTGTTGAGTTAGAACATAAAGCATATTGGGCTGTTAAACAGCTAAACTTTTCACTTGACAAAGAAGGAGTTCACAGAAAACTCCAGCTCGATGAGTTGGACGAGATTCGTAGAGATTCATACGATAGTGCTAAGGAGTATAAGAACAAAATGAAACTTGTGCATGATAAATATATTTTAAGAAAGTCACTTTCTCCAAGTCAAAAAGTTCTTCTGTATGATACTCGTTTGCATTTATTCCCTGTGAAGTTGCGCCCTCGGTGGACCGGACCTTTTGTGGTCCGCACTGTTTTT